>OU383798.1:4455790-4506148 GCA_910950805.1 Acrocephalus scirpaceus scirpaceus | reverse complement strand
ATATTTATTGCATTTTTATAAAGATATTTTGATTTTTATAAAGATATTACATTTTTATGAGGTTATTATTTAATAAATATATTTTACTTTTATTTAGATATTTACATTTTATAGATACTTATTTAAACTTCTACAAAGATATTTATTAACATTTTATATTTATTGCATTTTTATAAAGATATTTTGATTTTTATAAAGATATTACATTTTTGTGAGGTTATTCAATTTTTTAATAAAAATATTTACATTTTCTAAACATTTTTATTGACATTTTTATAAATTTCTTTCTTTATTTACATTTTTATAAAGATATTTTCCTTGGAAATAAACTCTTGTACTCTTAAAAGGAGAAATTCCTCCTCATTTTTGCTAAATTCATAAAATTTCTCCTTTTTTTTCTGCTTTCTGTGGTTTTAGAGTTTGCATTGCTGGATCCTCTCTGTGAAAATGATAAAAAATCTGATTTTCTTTCTTTTTTTCTGCTTTAGGAAGAGGGAGGAGGAAAAGAAAAGAGAAGTTTTGAACAACCCGGTGAAAATGAAGAAAATCAAAGCTTTGGTAGGTGGGAACCAGGGGAGGAGCAAAAAAATCAGAATTTTTCTTGTTCTTTTAAATTAAAAATGACAAAAATTTCAATTTAAAAACTATCATTTTAAATTTAAAATTACAAAAATTTAAATTTAAAAATGACAAAAATTTAAATTTAAAAATGACAAAAATTTAAATTTAAAAATGACAAAAATTTAAATTAAAAATGACAAAAATTTAAATTTAAAAATGACAAAAATTTAAATTTAAAAATGACAAAAATTTAAATTAAAAAAATTACAAAAATTTAAATTTAAAAATTATCATTTTAAATTTAAAAATTAAAGAATTATAATTTTAATTATATGTTTAAAATTTAAATATATTTAAAATATAAATATAAAATTAATTATAAATTTAAAAATTATAGTTTTAAATTAAAAATTATTTAATTAGAAATGTAAAATTTAAATATATTTAAAATTATAAATAAAAACTTAATCATAAATTTAAAAAATTATAATTTTAAATTTAAAAATCATAATTTTAATTATAAATTTAAAATTTAAATATATTTAAAAATTTTAACTATAAAATTAATCATAAATTTTAGAACTATAATTTTAAATTTAAAATTACAATTTTAAATCTAAAAAGTCAAAAATTATAATTTTAATTACAAATCTAAAATTTAAATATATTTAAAAATTATAAATATAAAATTAATCATAAATTTAAAATCTAATCATAAATTTAAAAACTACAATTTTAAATTTAAAAATTATAATTTTAATTATAAATTTAAAATTTAAATATATTTAAAAATCATAAATGCAAAATTAATTATAAGTCAAAAAAAATTTTAAATTTAAAAATGATAATTTTAAATTTGAAAATTATCATTTTAAATTTAAAAATTAGGATTTTAAATTTAAAAATTACAAACATTTCTGCAGTTTTTTGAAAGAGATTTCTCTTGCAAAGACTTTTTTTTACCCCTTTAAACAGCAAAAATTCTTCAAACATCTTTCAATTAAAAATTATAATTTTTATTAATATCTCCACAATTTTTTATTTATTTTTAAGATTTTTTGACTCAAATTTTTTGCAGAATTCTGATTTTTTCCCTGTGATTCTGGATGAATTTTTTTGCTCTTTCACAGCTGCAGAACAGTTTGGATAAAAAGGAGAAGAAGAAGAAGAAGGAGAAGAAAAAGAAGCACAAAAAACATCGAAGGCGCAGCTCCAGCACCTCCAGCAGCTCCAGCTCTGAGGAGGACAGGGGCAAAAATAAGTGAGATTTTCATTTTTATTTTTATCCTTGCTTGAGCTTTGTCTTCCTAATTAATGTTTTTAATTCAATTTAATCATTTTAAATTAAATTAAATTAAAATTAAACATGCTCTGTTGGTTTGGTGTGGTTAAAGTGTGATAAAAAGACTTGAATGGGTTTATTAAAATCCATTTATTTTATAAAAATCATTTATATAATTTTTATAATATTTTTATATTATTTTAGATAATTTTTATAATCCATTTTTATTAAAATGGATTTATTCTCGCAGTTTATTTGCTTCAAAATAAATTTATTTTCATTTTAGGTCTCAAAAAAAGGTGGAAAGTTCTTCCTGGAAAGCTGCTCCTTCTAAAATCCCTGGATATGGGTTACAGGTACTGAGAGAGGGAAAATCAGGAATTTTGGGAATTGCTGGGACAGGATTGTGAATGGGACATGATTTAATAAATTTTAGATTTAATAAATTTTAGATTCAATTTGGAGCCAGCAAAGCTTGGAAATTCAAATTATTCAGAGTTTATTATTATTATTATTCAGAGAATTATTATTTGGAGCCAGAGTTTTGTTTGGAATTTGGGTTAAGGATTTCAAATCTAAACCTTGAAATTCAAATTATTCAGAGCTCAGCCAGATTTTTATTCAGAGAATTATTATTTGGAGCCATTATTTGGAATTTGGGTTAAGGATTTCAAATCTAAATCTTGGAATTCAGATTATTCAGAGCTCAGCCAAAGTTTTGCTTGGAATTTGGGATAAGGATTTCAAATCTCAGCCTTGAAATTCAAATTATTCAGAGTTTATTATTATTATTATTCAGAGAATTATTATTTGGAGCCAGAGTTTTGATTGGAATTTGGGATAAGGATTTCAAATCTAAACCCTGAAATTCAAATTATTCAGAGCTCAGCCAAAGTTTTGATTGGAATTTGGGTTAAGGATTTCAAATCTAAATCTTGGAATTCAAATTATTCAGAGCTCAGCCAGAGTTTTATTTGGAATTTGGGTTAAGGATTTTAAATCTAAACCCTGAAATTCAAATTATTCAGAGCTCAGCCAGAGTTTTGCTTGGAATTCTGGATAAATTTTGTTCAGATGCTTCTCATTATCCATGGAATCATGGAAAGAATGGGCAGGGACAGCTCCTTCCAAAATCCCAGGATTTGGGTTACAGGAACAGCCTGAGAGAGGGAAAATCAGGAATTTTGGGAATTGCTGGGACAGGATTATGGATGGGACATGATTTAATAAATTTTAGATTTAATAAATTTTAGATTTAATAAATTTTAGATTCAATTTGGAGCCAGCAAAGCTTTGAAATTCAAATTATTCAGAGCTTATTATTATTATTATCCAGAGAATTATTGTTTGGAGCCAGAGTTTTGCTTGGAATTTGGGTTAAGGATTTCAAATCTAAATCTTGGAATTCAAATTATTCAGAGCTCAGCCAGAGTTTTGCTTGGAATTCTGGGTTAAAGATTTTGAATCTAAGCTTGGAAATCAAAATTATTCAGAGCTCAGCCAGAGTTTTGCTCAGAATTCAGGATAAATTTTGTTTGGATGCTTCTCTTTGTCCATGGAATCATGGAAAGAATGGGCAGGGACAGCTCCTTCCAAAATCCCAGGATTTGGGTTACAGGTACTGAGAGAGGGAAAAGCAGGAATTTTGGGAATTGCTGGGACAGGATTATGGATGGGACATGATTTAATAAATTTTAGATTTAATAAATTTTAGATTTAATAAATTTTAGATTTAATAAATTTTTAGATTTAATTTGGAACCATTTAAGCCTTGAAATTCAAATTATTCAGAGCTTATTATTATTATTATTCAGAGAATTATTGTTTGGAGCCAGAGTTTTGCTTGGAATTTGGGTTTAGGATTTCAAATCTAAACCCTGAAATTCAGATTATTCAGAGCTTATTATTATTATTATTCAGAGAATTATTATTTGGAGCCATTATTTGGAATTTGGGATAAGGATTTCAAATCTAAATCTTGGAATTCAGATTATTCAGAGCTCAGCCAAAGTTTTGCTTGGAATTTGGGATAAGGATTTCAAATCTCAGCCTTGAAATTCAAATTATTCAGAGTTTATTATTATTATTATTCAGAGAATTATTATTTGGAGCCAGAGTTTTGATTGGAATTTGGGATAAGGATTTCAAATCTAAACCCTGAAATTCAAATTATTCAGAGCTCAGCCAGAGTTTTGCTCGGAATTCAGGATAAATTTTGTTCAGATGCTCCTCATTGTCCATGGAATCATGGAAAGAATGGGCAGGGACAGCTCCTTCCAAAATCCCAGGATTTGGGTTACAGAAACACCCTGAGAGAGGGAAAAGCAGGAATTTTGGGAATTGCTGGGACAGGATTATGGATGGGACATGATTTAATAAATTTTAGATTGAATTTGGAGCCAACTAACCTTGGAAATTTGAATTATTCAGAGCTCAGCCAGAGTTTTATTTGGAATTTGGGATAAGGATTTCAAATCTAAGCCTTGAAATTCAAATTATTCAGAGCTCAGCCAGAGTTTTGCTTGGAATTTGGATTAAGGATTTCAAATCTAAACCCTGAAATTCAAATTATTCAGAGCTCAGCCAGAGTTTTGCTCAGAATTCAGGATAAATTTTATTCAGATGCTCCTCATTGTCCATGGAATCATGGAAAGAATGGGCAGGGACAGCTCCTTCCAAAATCCCAGGATTTGGGTTACAGGTACAGCCTGAGAGAGGGAAAATCAGGGATTTTGGGAATTGCTGGGACAGGATTCTGAGTGGGACATGATTTAATAAATTTTAGATTTAATAAATTTTAGATTTAATAAATTTTAGATTGAATTTGGAGCCAGCAAAGCTTGGAAATTCAGATTATTCAGAGCTTATTATTATTATTATTGTTATTATTATTCAGAGAATTATTATTTGGAGCCAGAGTTTTGTTTGGAATTTGGGTTAAGGATTTCAAATCTAAACCTTGAAATTCAAATTATTCAGAGCTCAGCCAGATTTTTATTCAGAGAATTATTATTTGGAGCCATTATTTGGAATTTGGGATAAGGATTTCAAATCTAAACCCTGAAATTCAAATTATTCAGAGCTCAGCCAGAGTTTTGCTTGGAATTTGGGATAAGGATTTCAAATCTCAGCCTTGAAATTCAAATTATTCAGAATTTAGCCAGACTTTTGCTTGGAATTCTGGATAAATTTTATTCAGATGCTTCTCATTGTCCATGGAATCATGGAAAAAATGGGCAGGGACAGCTCCTTCCAAAATCCCAGGATTTGGGTTACAGGAACACCCTGAGAGAGGGAAAAGCAGGAATTTTGGGAATTGCTGGGACAGGATTATGAGTGGGACATGATTTAATAAATTTTAGATTTAAGAAATTTTAGATTTAATAAATTTTAGATTTAATAAATTTTAGATTTAATTTGGAGCCAGCAAAGCTTGGAAATTCAAATTATTCAGAGCTCAGCCAGAGTTTTGCTTGGAATTTGGGATAAGGATTTCAAATCTCAGCCTTGAAATTCAAATTATCCAGAATTTAGCCAGAGTTTTGATTGGAATTTGGGTTCAGGATTTCAAATCTAAACCCTGAAATTCAAATTATTCAGAGCTCAGCCAGAGTTTTGCTCGGAATTCTGGATAAATTTTGTTCAGATGCTCCTCATTATCCATGGAATCATGGAATGGGTGGGAAGGGACATCAAACATGGGATGGGAGGGAAAGGACATCAAATCCCATCCAGTGCCACCCCTGCCATGGCAGGGTCACCTCCCACTGTCCCCAGGCTGCTCCAGCCATTCCTGGGACACTTCCAGGGATTCCCAACTTCTCTGGGAATTCCATCCCCAGCAGGAATTCCCTCCCTCAGCTGTTCCACCCCCAAACCTCCTCCCTGTGTGCTCAGCTGTGTTCTCTGCATTGCAGGTGAGGGATCCTGAGCAGAACCACGACAGAGCCCCCCAAAAACCCCGGGAACGCTCCAGGAGCCCCCCAGGCCACGACAGAGCCCCCCAAAAACCTCGGGAACGCTCCAGGAGCCCTTCCCGCTCCCCACTGAGACATTCCAGCAGGAGGAACCCTGACAGAGCCTCGGGATCTCCCTCCAGGCACAGCAAAGTGTGAGTGAATTGTGAATTCCATCCCTGTTATCCCATCTCCCACATTTCTGCCCTGGTTTTTATTGGGGTCGCCCTCTCCAGGCACAGCCTTGAGGTTGGGGTTGGCTTGGGGCTCTCAGTTCTCTTCAAACTGGTCATTCAGGGTTG
Source organism: Acrocephalus scirpaceus scirpaceus (assembly GCA_910950805.1). Lineage (NCBI taxonomy): Eukaryota > Metazoa > Chordata > Aves > Passeriformes > Sylviidae > Acrocephalus > Acrocephalus scirpaceus. The sequence continues at coordinate 4,500,047 of OU383798.1, read as the reverse complement.
GTAAATTATCTTTAAATTATCTTTATTTAATATAGATAAGATTACAAAACCATTTATTTGTTGATTGCTGATGGAATCACAGTTCTTTTCAAACTAATCACTCATAGCTGTTAAATAATTTTTATTTAATACAGATAAAATTATAAAACCATTTATTTTTGCTGATGGAATCCCAGTTCTCTTCAGATTGATCATTCAGAGCTGGTAAATTTATTTAATACAGATAGAATTAAAAAAACCCAGGTATTTGTTGATTGCTGATGGAATCCAAGTTCTTTTCAAACTGATCATTCATAGCAGTTAAATCATTATTTATTTAATACAGATAGAATTTTAAAAATAGGTATTTATTGATTGTTGATGGAATCCAAATTCTCTTCAGATTGATCATTCAGAGCTGTTAAATTGTCTTTATTTAATACAGATAAAATTATAAAAACGGGTATTTGTTCATTGCTGATGGAATCCCAGTTCTCTTCAAACTGATCACTCATAGCTGTTAGATTATATTTATTTAATACAGATAAAATTATAAAAACAGGTACTTGTTGATTGCTGATGGAATCCAAATTCTCTTCAAGCTGATCATTCAGAGCTGTTAAATTGCCTTTAATACAGATAAAATTATAAAAGCATTTATTTTTGATTGCTGATGGAATCCCAGTTCTCTTCAAACTGATCACTGAGAGCTGTTAAATTATCTTTATTTAATACAGATAAAATGATAAAAACAGGTACTTGTTGATTGCTGATGGAATCCAAATTCTCTTCAGATTGATCATTCAGAGCTGGTAAATGATCTTTAAATTATCTTTATTTAATACAGATAAAATTATAAAACCAGGTATTTGTTGATTGCTGATGGAATCCCAGTTCTCTTCAAACTGATCATTCAGAGCTGGTAAATTATCTTTATTTAATACACATAGAATTATAAAACCATTTATTTTTGCTGATGGAATCCAAATTCTCTTCAAGCTGATCATTCAGAGCTGTTAAATTGCCTTTAATACAGATAAAATTATAAAAGCATTTATTTGTTGATTGCTGATGAAATCTCAGTTCTCTTCAAACTGATCACTCAGAGCTGTTAAATTATCTTTAAATTATCTTTATTTAATATAGGTAAAATGATAAAAAAACAGCTATTTGTTCATTGCTGATGGAATCCCAGTTCTCTTTAAACTGATCATTCAGAGCTGTTAAATTATCTTTATTTAATACAGATAAAATTACAAAACCATTTATTTTTGATTGCTGATGGAATCACAGTTCTCTTCAAACTGCTCACTGAGAGCTGTTAAATTATCTTTATTTAATACAGATAAAATGATAAAAACAGGTACTTGTTGATTGCTGATGGAATCCAAATTCTCTTCAAACTGATCACTCAGAGCTGTTAAATTATCTTTAAATTATCTTTATTTAATACAGATAAAATTATAAAAACAGCTATTTGTTGATTGCTGATGGAATCCCAGCTCTCTTCAAACTGATCATTCAGAGCTGTTAAATTATCTTTATTTAATACAGATTAAATTATAAAATAATTTATTTTTGATTGCTGATTGAATCCAAGTTCTCTTCAAACTGATCACTGAGAGCTGTTAGATTATATTTATTTAATACAGATAAAATGATAAAAAAACAGGTGTTTGTTGATTGCTGATGGAATCCAAATTCTCTTCAGATTGATCATTCAGAGGTGTTAAATGATCTTTAAATTATCTTTATTTAATACAGATAAAATTATAAAAACAGCTATTTATTGATTGCTGATGGAATCACAGTTCTATTCAAACTGATCACTCAGAGCTGTTAAATTGTCTTTAAATTATCTTTAATATAGATAAAATGATAAAAAAACAGGTATTTGTTGATTGTTGATGGAATCCCAATTATTTTCAAACTGATCACTCATAGCTGTTAAATTATCTTTATTTAATACAGATAAAATTATAAAAAAACAGGTATTTGTTGATTGCTGATGGAATCCAAATTCTCTTCAGATTGATCATTCAAAGCTGTTAAATAATTTTTATTTAATACAGATAAAATTATAAAACCATTTATTTTTGCTGATGGAATCCAAATTCTCTTCAAGCTGATCATTCAGAGCTGTTAAATTGCCTTTAATACAGATAAAATTATAAAAGCATTTATTTGTTGTTTGCTGATGAAATCCCAGTTCTATTCAAGCTGATCCTTCAGAGCTGTTAAATAATTTTTATTTAATACAGATAAAATTATAAAAACAGGTATTTATTGATTGCTGTGAAATCACAGTTCTCTTCAAACTGATCACTCAGAGCTGTTAAATTATCTTTATTTAATACAGATAAAATTATAAAAACAGGTATTTGTTGATTGCTGATGGAATCCCAATTATTTTCAAACTGATCATTCAGAGCTGTTAAATTATCTTAATTTAATACAGATAAAATTATAAAACCATTTATTTTCGCTGATGGAATCCCAGTTCTCTTGAAATTGATCATTCAGGGCTGTTAAACAATCTTTATTTAATAGAGATAAAATTATAAAAAACCAGGTATTTGTTGATTGCTGATGGAATCCCAGTTCTTTTCAAACTGATCACTCATAGCTGTTAGATTATATTTATTTAATACAGATAAAATTATAAAAACAGGTATTTGTTGATTGCTGATGGAATCCCAGTTCTCTTCAAGCTGATCATTCAGAGCTGGTAAATTTATTTAATACAGATAAAATTATAAAATCATTTATTTTTGATTGCTGATGGAATCACAGTTCTCTTCAAACTGATCACTCAGAGCTGGTAAATTATCTTTAAATTATCTTTATTTAATATAGATAAGATTACAAAACCATTTATTTTTGATTGCTGATTGAATCTCAGTTCTTTTCAAACTGATCATTCAGAGCTGGTAAATTATCTTTATTTAATACAGATAAAATTATAAAACCAGGTATTTATTGATTGCTGATGGAATCCCAGTTCTCTTCAAACTGATCATTCAGAGCTGTTAAATTATCTTTATTTAATACAGATAAAATGATAAAAACAGGTACTTGTTGATTGCTGATGGAATCCAAATTCTCTTTAGATTGATCATTCAGAGCTGTTAAATGATCTTTAAATGATCTTTATTTAATACAGATAAAATTATAAAAACAGGTATTTATTGATTGCTGTGAAATCCCAGTTCTCTTCAGATTGATCATTCAGAGCCGTTGAATTATTTAATACAGATAAAATGATAAAAAAACATTTATTTGTTGATTGCTGATGGAATCCCAGTTGTCTCCAAACTGATTATTCAGAGCTGGTAAATTATCTTTAAATTATCTTTATTTAATATAGATAAAATTACAAAACCATTTATTTTTGATTGCTGATGGAATCCCAGTTTTTATCAAACTGATCACTGAGAGCTGTTAAATTATCTTTATTTAATACAGATAAAATTATAAAATCATTTATTTGTTGATTGCTGATGGAATCCAAATTCTCTTCAGATTGATCATTCAAAGCTGTTAAATAATTTTTATTTAATACAGATAAAATTATAAAACCATTTATTTTTGCTGATGGAATCCCAGTTCTCTTCAGATTGATCATTCAGAGCTGTTAAATCATCTTTATTTAATACAGATTAAATTATAAAACCATTTATTTTTGATTGCTGATGGAATCCCAGTTTTTATCAAACTGATCACTCATAGCTGTTAAATTATCTTTATTTAATACAGATAAAATTATAAAAAACCAGGTATTTGTTGATTGCTGATGGAATCCAAATTCTCTTCAGATTGATCATTCAGAGGTGTTAAATGATCTTTAAATTATCTTTATTTAATACAGATAAAATTATAAAAACAGGTATTTATTGATTGCTGATGGAATTCCAGTTCTTATCAAGCTGATCATTCAGAGCCGGTAAATTATCTTTATTTAATACAGATAAAATTATAAAACCATTTATTTTTGCTGATGGAATCCCAATTCTTTTGAAATTGATCATTCAGAGCTATTAAATCATCTTTATTTAATACAGATAGAAAAAATAACCAAGTATTTGTTGATTGGTGATGGAATCCCAATTGTCCTCAGATCAATCCTCAGAGAACGTTTATAAATGTGATTTTGGTGGATTTTGGTGCTGACCAAGAGGATTTTGGTGCTGACCAGGAGGATTTTGGTGCTGACCAAGAGGATTTTGGTGCTCTTAGGGAGGATTTTGGTGCTCTTGAGGAGGATTTTGGTGCTCTTGGGGAGGATTTTGGTGCTCTTGGGGAGGATTTTGGTGCTCTTGAGGAGGATTTTGGTGCTCACCAGGAGGATTTTGGTGCTCACCAGGAGGATTTTGGTGCTGATCAGGGGGATTTTGGTGCTCTTGAAGGGATTTTGGTGCTGACCAGGAGGATTTTGGTGCTCTTGGGGAGGATTTTGGTGCTCTTGGGGAGGATTTTGGTGCTCTTGAGGAGGATTTTGGTGCTCTTGAGGAGGATTTTGGTGCTGACCAGGAGGATTTTGGTGCTAACCAGGAGGATTTTGGTGCTAACCAGGAGGATTTTGGGTTTTTCAGGCACAGCAGCCGGGAGGAGAAGAGCAGAGCCAGGAGCCCTTCCCCAAAAAAGAACTTCAGGCGCCAGCAGCCCTCGGGCTACACCAGGTCAGTGATTTCCTCTCCCTGTCCTGGGGGAAAAACACCTGAAAATCAAATTTTCCTCAGGTAAAACACCCCAAAAAATCACCCAGAGGTGCCTCAAGGGCTCACCTGGTGCTGGTTCTGCTGCAGAGCAGAAATGGGAATTTTTTGTACCAGGAAATGTTAATTAGGAGGTTCTGTCCCATCAGAATAATTAAAAAAATTAAAAATAAATGGCCAAAAATAATAAAAAATATAAATTCTGACAGCATCATCTTGGAGATAAATTAAAAACAATTAGGAGGTCAATGAAAAGAGGGGAGGTGGAATAAATAAATCTTAAATATTCTTAAATAAATCTTAAATATTTGATCTGGGTGGAGGTGGAATATTTAAAAATATTTCAATCTTTTTATTTAATATTAATTGAATCCTCACAAGCTTTGCTGCTCTCTGCCAAAGATAAAAATCTTTGATTTTTGGGGGATTTTGAATCATCTTTGGTTGAGCTGAACCTTTCCTGACCTGAATAATTCCCAAAGAGGGGAAGGTGAAAGGTCCAGGAGGATTTTGGTGCTCTTGAGGAGGATTTTGGTGCTCACCAGGAGGATTTTGGTGCTGACCAGGAGGATTTTGGTGCTCTTGAGGAGGATTTTGGTGCTGACCAGGAGGATTTTGGTGCTCTTGGGGAGGATTTTGGTGCTCTTGGGGAGGATTTTGGTGCTCACCAGGAGGATTTTGGTGCTGACCAGGAGGATTTTGGTGCTGACCAGGAGGATTTTGGTGCTCACCAGGATGATTTTGGTGCTCACCAGGAGGATTTTGGTGCTCTTGAGGAGGATTTTGGTGCTGATCAGGAGGATTTTGGTGCTGACCAGGATGATTTTGGTGCTGACCCAGGAGGATTTTGGTGCTCTTGAGGAGGATTTTGGTGCTGACCAGGAGGATTTTGGTGCTCTTGAGGAGGATTTTGGTGCTCTTGGGGAGGATTTTGGTGCTGACCAGGAGGATTTTGGTGCTCTTGGGGAGGATTTTGGTGCTCACCAGGAGGATTTTGGTGCTCTTGAGGAGGATTTTGGTGCTCTTGAAGGGATTTTGGTGCTGACCAGGAGGATTTTGGTGCTGACCAGGAGGATTTTGGTGCTCACCAGGAGGATTTTGGTGCTGATCAGGAGGATTTTTGTGCTCTTGGGGAGGATTTTGGTGCTCTTGGGGAGGATTTTGGTGCTGATCAGGATTTTGGTGCTGATCAGGAGGATTTTGGTGCTCACCAGGAGGATTTTGGTGCTCACCAGGAGGATTTTGGTGCTGACCAGGAGGATTTTGGTGCTCACCAGGAGGATTTTGGTGCTCTTGAGGAGGATTTTGGTGCTGACCAGGAGGATTTTGGTGCTCTTGGGGAGGATTTTGGTGCTCTTGGGGAGGATTTTGGTGCTGACCAGGAGGATTTTGGTGTTTTCCACCCCAACAGAAAACTCTCCCCCGAGGAATTGGAGAGAAAACGTCAGGAAATGATGGAAAATGCCAAGTGGAGGGAAGAGGAGAGAGCCAACAACCTCAGGAGGCACCGCAAGGAGGAGGAGCTGGAGAGGGAACTGGAGAAACTCGACACCAGGGATGGGAAATTCTTCCAGTGAGTTTTTTACACCTCCTCTTCCAAGGGGAATCCAGCTGCTGAGGAAAGGTTTAATTTGAAAAAAATCTAAATTTAATAGGGTCCAAATTTAATAAAACAGCATGAACAGAATATTAAAATAATCAAATTTTCACTTGAAAAAAATCTGAATTTAACAAAGCCCAAACTTAATGAAACAGCATTAACAGAATATTAAAATAATCCAACTTTCACTTGAAAAAAATCTGAATTTAACAGGGCCCAAACTTAATGAAACAGCTTTAACAGAAAATAATTACTAAATTATTACAGAAAATATTAATTACTAATATTACTAAATTACTAAAATTACAGAAAATATTACTAAAATAATAAAACTTTCACTTGGAAAAAAATCTGAATTTAACAAAGCCCAAACTTAATAAAACAGCTTTAACAGAATAATAAAATAATAAAATTTTCACTTGAAAAAAATCTGAATTTAACAAGGCACAGACTTAATAAAACAGCATGAACAGAATATTAAAATAATAAAACTTTCACTTAAAAAAGCTTAATTTAAATTTAACAGGGCCCAAACTTAATGAAACAGCTTTAACAGAAAATAATTACTAAATTATTACAGAAAATATTAATTACTGATATTACTAAATTACTAAAATTACAGAAAATATGACTAAAATAATAAAACTTTCACTTGAAAAAAAATCTGAATTTAACAGGGCCCAAACTTATAAAACAGCATTAACAGAATATTAAAATAATCAAACTTTCACTTAAAAAAAATCTGAATTTAACAAGGCACAAACTTAATGAAACAGCATGAACAGAATATTAAAATAATAAAATTTTCACTTGAAAAAGCTTAATTTAAATTTAACAGGGCCCAAACTTAATGAAACAGCTTTAACAGAAAATAATTACTAAATTATTACAGAAAATATTAATTACTGATATTACTGAATTACTAAAATTACACAAAATATTACTAAAATAATAAAATTTTCACTTGAAAAAAATCTGAATTTAACAAAGCCCAAACTTAATAAAACAGCATGAACAGAATACTAAAATAATAAAACTTTAAGTTGGAAAAGCTTAATTTAAATTTAACAGGGCCCAAACTTAACAAAACAGCTTTAACAGAAAAAACCTCCAGGGATTTGGGGACACCTCCAGGGATGATCCAGGGACACCCCCAGGGCTCCAGGGACACCCCCAGGGATTTGGGGACACCCCCAGGGATGCAGGGACACCTCCAGGGATTATCCAGGGACACCTTCAGGGATGCAGGGACACCTCAGGGATTCAGGGACACCCCCAGGGATTTGGGGACACCCCCAGGGATTTGGGGACACCCCCAGGGATTATCCAGGGACACCTCCAGGGCTCCAGGGACACCTCCAGGGATTATCCAGGGACATCCCCAGGGATCCAGGGACACCCCCCAGGATTTGGGGACACCTCGAGGGATGCAGGGACACCCCCAGGGATCATCCAGGGACACCCCCAGGGATGCAGGGACACCCCCAGGGATCCAGGGACACCTCCAAGGCTCCAGGGACACCCCCAGGGATTTGGGGACACCCCCAGGGATTTGGGGACACCTCCAGGGATTTGGGGACACCTCCAGGGATTTGGGGACACCTCCAAGGCTCCAGGGACAGCTCCAGGGATCCAGGGACACCCCCAGGGATCATCCAGGGACACCTCCAGGGATGCAGGGACACCTCCAGGGATCCAGGGACATCTCCAGGGATTCAGGGACAACTCCAAGGATCATCCAGGGACACCTCCAGGGATTTGGGGACACCCCCAGGGATTTGGGGACACCCCCAGGGATTTGGGGACACCTCCAGGGATTTGGGGACAACTCCAGGGATCCAGGAACCCCCACGGATCCAGGGACACCTCCAGGGATTCAGGGACAGCCACAGCTTCTCTGAGAATTCCATCCCAACCTCCCAGGGAGGAATTCCATCCCAATATCCACTCCCTAACCCAAAGCTGCTCTCCTTCAGGCTCAGAGTTTTGATTTCTCTCTCTGCTCCCATTCCCTGCAGGCGTTTGAAGCTGGAAAGTGCCTCCACCTCCAGCCTGGAGGATCGAGTCAAACGCAACATCCACTCCCTGCAGAGAACTCCTGCTGCCTTGGAAAAGAATTTTATGCAGAGGTGAAACCTGTCCTGCCCCCCTGGGCAGGAGCTCAGTGGATTTTTGTTCCCAGAGGTGAGAGCTCTCCCAGGAACAATTCCAGCTGCCACAGGATCCCGGAGCTGAGCCCTGGGGGAATTCAGGACTTGGAGCTCTGGGTTTTTGGGGCCTCCTGAGCCTCTTTGTGTTCCTTTTTTAACTTTTCTCCTCCTCTGCCCACCCTGAGTGTCACTTTTGGACATTATTCCCAAACTCTGCCGGGTGATCGTTGCTTCCTCCCGTGCCAGAGCTGAAATTCTATTTTTATTAATCCTTAAAATCCTTAAAACTCATCCACACCTGAGGTAATTCCATGGAATTTAACAGAACTACACAAAGCCCATCCTTAAAATCCTTCAAACCCATCCACACCTGAGGGAATTCCATGGAATTTGACAGAATTACACAAAGCCCATCCTTAAAATCCTTAAAACCCATCCACACCTGAGGTAATTCCATGGAATTTAACAGAATTACACAAAGCCCATCCTTAAAATCCTTAAAACTCATCCACACCTGAGGGAATTCCATGGAATTTGACAGAACTACACGAAGCCCATCCTTAAAATCCTTAAAACTCATCCACACCTGAGGTAATTCCATGGAATTTGACAGAATTACACAAAGCCCATCCTTAAAATCCTTAAAACCCATCCACACCTGAGGTAATTCCATGGAATTTGACAGAATTACACCAACCCTGTCACCATTTCCATCCACACCTCACAATGTGCTGCCTGTGGCTGGCATTTGGTGGCTCCCAGATTTATTTTATTGATTTTTTGACCCAAAAGCAGCAATTTCTGAGGGGGAAAAAAGGGGAATGAGCAGCAGCTGACACAACAAATATTCCTCTGGGATTTTGTAATGTAAGTAATGTGTATATGTACAGCACTGTAGATTTATTTTACCTTTTTAATTAAGAAACTTCACTGGCGTTTGTTAAATCTCCTTTGTGGCTCTGGTGGGGGGGAGACGGGAGGGGCAGGGATGGATTGGCTGTGGGCAGGGAGGGTTGGGGAGGCTGCAGGAGCCGCATCTGGGCTGTGTCCGGCCCGCAGGACGCGGCGCGGGGCCGGCGGTGCCCCCGTTGTGTCCCCGTTGTGTCCCCGTTGTGTCCCCGTTGTCCCCCCGAGGGTCCCGGTGGGGTCCCCAAGCAGCCGCGGCCCCTTTAAAGGGCGCCGCGTGACGTGTGGAACAGCCCATTCATAATTCCAGCCGCCTCGCTGCTGATTGGTCCGTTCCCAGGGGGGCGTGGCCTTGCGGGGCGTGTCACGCCAGCTGGGCGAGACCATCTCCGGGAAGAGGAGGAGGAGGGAACGCGGCTTTTTTTTCCTTTCTGTCTCCTCAGTCCGTTGTTCCTCTCCGTTGTTCCTTCTCACAGCCCAATGCGTGCCGCGGTTCTTCCCGTTCCTATCGCAGCCCGACCCGGAGCTCTCCCTCCGCCAGCGCCCGCGGCTCCCCCCGTTCTGGCCGGACATGGCACCTCCCGCTCGCCACCCCCTCAGCCCGCCGCCATCTTGGCGCCTCCTCGGCGCGGGGCCGGAGCGGGCTCGGCCGGCCGCGGCGGAGCGAACCACCGCGGGGGCGGGCGGGGGGGGGGAAAGGCAGGGACCGAACCACCGCAGCGGCGGCGCGGGGGGGGAGCAGGGCCGGCGAGGTGGAAACGTAACGGGCCGGGGCTGCCGGGGCCGGGCGGTACCACTGCGGGAAGGGGGTGGAGAGCCGGGCCGGGCGGAACCATGCGGAGGCGCTGGTAGGGGGGCGCGGGGAGGGGGTCGGTCGGGTCCGCCATGGCCGCGAACTGCGCGGGGGCCGCGGGGACGGCGGCGGGAGCCGTGGCCGCGGTGGGTTCGGCCCTGAGCGCCAGCAAAACCAAGACCAAGAAGAAACACTTCGTGTGCCAGAAGGTGAAGCTGTTCCGGGCCTCGGAGCCGCTGCTCAGCGTCCTTATGTGGGGGGCGAACCACACGGTGAGAGCGGGCGGCGCGGGCTCCCCCACCCCACCCCAAACCTCCGCCCCTCAGAGCCGGGAGCGAGACCCTCACAGCCCCCGGGAGCGGGGCCTCGTCCCCTCATCCCCTCAGCCCCCTCAGAGCCGGGAGCGAGACCCTCACAGCCCCCGGGAGCGGGGCCTCGTCCCCTCATCCCATCAGCTCCTCAGCAATGCCCGACCCCCTCAGCCCCCTCAGAGCCGGGAGCGAGACCCTCACAGCTCCCGGGAGCGGGGCCTCGTCCCCTCATCCCATCAGCCCCCTCAGCCCCCTCAGAGCCGGGAGCGAGACCCTCACAGCCCCCGGGAGCGGGGCCTCGTCCCCTCGTCCCCTCAGCCCCCTCAGAGCCGGGAGCGAGACCCTCACAGCCCCCGGGAGCGGGGCCTCGTCCCCTCAGCCCCCTCAGCAATACCCGACCCCCTCAGCCCTCTCAGCCCCGGCCCTGCCCCTCAGCAATGCCCGACCCCCTCAGCCCCCTCAGCAATGCCCGAGACCCCCTCAGATCTGACCCTGCCCCGCTCCCCCTCAGGCTGGGCCTTTTCTCTCCCCTCCAGAGCAGCTTTTTCTCCCCGCTGAATCCCAGCTTTCCCTCCCTCTCCATCCCTTCTCTGATACAGCCCCTCCCTGGGCTCAGTCCCTTTCTGCTGGCTCTGTGTCCCCAGGCAGGTTGGGATGTCCCTGTCACACACGTCCCTGTGTCCCCAGGCAGGTTGGGGACCCCGCAGGTCGGGGTGTCCCTGTCAGACACGTCCCTGTGTCCCCAGGCAATTTGGGGACCCCACAGGTCGGGGTGTCCCTGTCAGACACATCCCTGTGTCCCCAGGCAATTTGGGGACCCCACAGGTCGGGGTGTCCCTGTCAGACACATCCCTGTGTCCCCACACTCCCACCCCTGACACCTTTTCCAGCCCTCGTTTTCCCAGGATTCGCAGGGGGTCTGATGCCTTTTTGGGTGATGTTGTTGTGGAATAATTCCCCCTCTGGCACTGGGGAGGCTCTGAGGACACAAATTTGGCCCCCACAGCCCTGTCCCCTGGGTTTCCACCCAGGACTGTCCCAGGGATGGATTCCCCTGTGTCACAGCCCACAGGGGACAGTGCTGTTCCTCACTTGGACAATGTGTCTCACCTCCATCCCCCCAAAATGAAGGGTTTGGCCCTGGGTTTGCCCCCTTTGCTTGCAGGACTCGGGTGAGGGGTTTGGCCCCGGGTTTGCCCCCTTTGCTTGCAGGACTCGGGTGAGGGGTTTGGCCCCGGGTTTGCCCCCTTTGCTTGCAGGACTCGGGTGAGGGGTTTGGCCCCGGGTTTGCCCCCTTTGCTTGCAGGACTCGGGTGAGGGGTTTGGCCCTGGGTTTGTCCCCTTTGCTTGCAGGACTCGGGTGAGGGGTTTGGCCCCGGGTTTGCCCCCTTTGCTTGCAGGACTCAGGCCATGCGTGTCCTGTTGGCCTCAGTTCTGTGGGAGCAGTTGTGAGAGGGTCCCTTGGCAATGTCTGTGATGGCTCAGCTCTGATCCTCCTCTGCTAATTCCTAACACCATCCCTGTGTTTTCTCTGGAATATTCTCCCTGGTTTATGATGGCAGGCACGAGGATTGATCCTTGGATGTGGGTGCTGTTCTTGGTGGCCAAAGAACCCAGAAGCTTCATCCTTTCCTCAATTAATCCACTTTTAGGGCTCAGACACACCTATTTCTCCAGTGGATTAATGGATGTTTCCTAGAGAGTGAAAGGGATTCAGGCTTGGTTTTTTTTCCCAAAACAAATAACACACCAAGAATTTATATATAAAAAAAAAAATCCTCCTTGCATTCCTGGCCTGCCTGGCTGGAGTGAAAGCTTCCAAATGTAGTTCAGCACCGTGCTGGCTTTGAGGCAAAGGATGTTCCAAGTGCTCCCAGCTTTGCCCAGGAAGCAGGATAATGAGTTTAATCAGCCTTTGATCAGTGGTGCCATTAGCAGCCCTGAAGAAATGGAAATTATGGGATTTTTCCGAGGTTGTTGCTAGCTGGCAATTGGCCTTTTTTGGGGGATTTTTTTGTGTGTGTTTTTTCTTTTGTTGTAGCTGTCTGGGCAGTGGGAGCCTGGCAGGAATTTGAGGCCCTGGATGAGGACAGAGTAACTTTGGGAGCACTTGGCTGTGAGATATTTGGGCTGTGAGATATTTGGGCAAAGGGAGGAAGGCGAGCTGACACTAAGCTGGTAATGAGATTATATCGGATGTGTATTAGGAAGAAATTGCTGCCAGGAAGGAGCTGAAGGGTTGGGAAAAGGAGGTGAGAGAAGTTCAGCTCTGACCTCCTGACCTTTGGAAAGGCGTTTAGGATTTCCCAGTAAATCCCTTCGCGTTGGGGTGAGGCTTTGGTGGCTCCTTTGCAGCTGCTCCTCCTGGGTTGTGGCTGGGAGATGATCCCGGTGCCCTGCTGCTGTAGGGATTGGAATTCTGTGCCTGCAGCTGGTGGGTTTGGAAATCATTTCGGGAATACCTGGAAATCTTTTGGGGGGTTGTTGAATATTTAAATGGCTGTGTTGGATGAGGAGGAGCTGGGCTGTGTCCGTGGAGTTCTGCCCTGGGATCCTTGCAGTGGGAGGAGGGGAAAACAGCTCTGAGCACAGCCCGGGGCTGTGCCAGGAGGATCCTGTCAGAATTGTTTGGATCTGGGATGAACTTTTTCACGGACAAATCAAACAAACAACCATTTTATGCAACGCGCTGCAGAAATCCCCGTGGGTCCGTTCTCCCAGGCTCTGGAGCAGCCTTAAAGAGGCTGGTGAGCACAGGCAGGGCTGGGCTGGCTCTGGAGAGCATCAGGAGCACCCCAAGAGCAGGAGCTGCTTTCTGGAACACCAATTTGGGGTGTTTAAACCACAGGTCCTGGTGGTCCCCAGCCAGGATCGGGGTGGGGCCGGTGTGAGCGGGGCCAAACGGGGGTGGGTATGACTCAAACCATTTGAATTTTGGATCAGAAAACCACAGAGGGGAGGGGAGAGCTTGTGTGAAAGCTGAACCACTGAGGCTCAGCCTGGATTTATTTGTGAGTGTTCTGTCAGGCCGTGAATCCAGCAGGCGTGGGGATGGTTCTCCTGCTGTTGTCATGGCACTGGGAGAGGAGCTGTGATTCCTGGGGTTTGGCTCCGTGTGTGACGCTCCAGGTGTGTTTTCCATGCCCTGCATGGATCCACGTGCACGGGATGGGAAAGTTGGGATGGTTCTGGAAGGGAGCAGCCTCCTCCCAGGCAGCAGAGATGAACAGAATGTTGTGTGATGCTCTGGGAACCATGGAAACGGTTGTAAGGTGCTGCTGACGGGAGCCTCTGGGATCCCAGCTTTACAGATCCCACACTGTGGATCTGTGATCCTGCTTGGCTCAGCCAGAAAACATTCCAGCAGCTCTGGGAATGTTTTCCAGCAGGGAGAAAAGACACAAACATCCCATTTTTATAGGAATGGGGAGATCTCTTGGCTGCATGGATCTTGCCTGAGGCAGCTCCAGAGGCTCCAGTTCCTGGCTGGAGCAGCAGCCATCCCCCAGGCCCTCAGGAGCTGTGCCAGCATGGAGAACAGCTCGTTAGTATTCCAGGGAAACGCAGCCTTGGCTCCGGGCTTGCCACAGCAGCATCTGCCACAGATCAAACGCTCCCAGCCCAGGAATCGGTGCTGGCACGGTGGGAACAGCCTGGGTCTGTCCCTTCCCAGCCCCAGCTCTAATTGACCTCTGGGGAGAGCAGCATATGGCCCTGCCAGCCCCTGGAATGACCGAGGGCCTGGCTTCCAACCTGCTCATCTGGGAGCTCCTGTTCAAATCCACCTTCCAGGAGTCCTTTTTCCATTCAATCAATGTCCCAGGAGCCCTTTTCCTCTTCAAATCCATGTTCTAGGAGTCCTTTTCTTGTTCAAATCCATGTTCCAGGAGCCCTTTTCCTGTTCAAATCCATTGCAGGAGCCCTTTTCTTGTTCAAATCCATGTTTCAGGAGCCTTTTCCCATTCAAATCCATGTTCCAGGAGCCCTTTTCCCATTCAATCCATGTTCCAGGAGCCTTTTCCTGTTCAAATCCACATTCCAGGAGCCCTTTTCCTGTTGAAATCCATGTTTCAGGAGCCCTTTTCTTGTCCAAATCCACTGCATGAGCCCTTTTCCCATTGAAATCCACCTTCCAGGAGCCCTTTTCCTGTTCAAATCCATTGCAGGAGCCCTTTTCCTCTTCAAATCCATTTCAGAGCCCTTTTCCTCTTCAAATCCATGTTCCAGGAGCCCTTTTCCCATTCGATCCATGTTCCAGGAGCCCTTTTCCCATTCAAATCCACGTTCCAGGAGCCCTTTTCCTGTCCAAATCCATTGCAGGAGTCCTTTTCATGTTCAAATCCATGTTCCAGGAGCCTTTTTCCTTTTCTGATCCACTTTCCAGGGGCCCTTTTCTTGTCCAAATCCATTGCACGAGCCCTTTTCCCATTGAAATCCACCTTCCAGGAGCCTTTTCCTGTTCAAATCCATATTCAAGGAGCTCTTTGCCTGTTCACATCCACATTCCAGAAGCTTTTCTTGTTCAAATCCACATTCCAGGAGCCCTTTTCCCATTCAAATCCATTCCAGGAGCCCTTTTCCCATTCAAATCCATTGCAGGAGCCCTTTCCCATTCAAACCCACATTGCAGGAGCCATTTTCCCATTCAAATCCACATTGGAGGTGCCTTTTTCCCATTTACATCCACATTCCCGATCCCTTTTCCCTTTTGAGAGGGAAAATCAGATTTTCCTGGGTGACTCAGTGACAATGGGGCTCATTTCTCATTTCCCTGCTCGTTTCTGCCATGGCCATGGCTCTGTTGTTGAATATTCCCATTCCAGCTTTTTTTGGACCGAGGGAAACATCAGCTGTGCCCACCTGTGAGAGGACTGGGAGCTGTGAATTCTTCCCTGAGGATTGGGGACAGGAGGGTGGCACTGCCTGATCCCTGTGACTCCTTTCCAAATAATTTTTTTTTCAGGAATAGATGAATTTTCCTTTTTTTTTTTTCATCTCAAAGCATCTTGATGTCCCCAGAGGAATTACCAACTACAAGACTCACTCTTCCCTCGCCTTGCACGGGGGGTTGTTAGCCTGGATACTGATTAATCATGCTCTAATTCATGGAAAACAGGGTTTTTTCCCTCAAACCATCACCCAGTTGCTGCTCTGTGCTAAGCAGCAGCGAAGTTTTGCTGCAGCTGTGGGTTTATCTCCACGCTAAAATCATTTTCCCATGTGTCTTTTACCTCCTTCCCTAGAGCATAATGAAATTTAACTAACGCTCACCAAGATGCCTGATTGGAAAAAGCTTTGAGGGGAACAAAGTATCTTTATTTTCCTGAACAAATTCCTGTCGCAAAGAATCCCGGAGAGTGGGCTCACACACACACACACACACACTCACTCCATCAGCTGCATCCTGTTAGTAAACAAATCGCATTTTCCCATCAATTTCCTAATGCTAATTGCCACTTTGAGGCTGCAGTCAGGTTTTGAAACAAAATTATGCCTGGCCCGTTCATCCCAACAGCTGTCCCTGAATGACACGGAATATTGATGTGGTTTTTATTGGGGAAGGAATTGGCTTTGGTAGTGAAGAGAAATCATCAACTCAGAGTCCTGAGTGGTGCTGCTGAAGAATTCCAGTGATCAGGGAGTAAAAGCTGGACAGAGAAAGAGGGAGGAGGTGTTTTTGCAGCCCTGCAAAGCTGGGTTGGGCTGAGGATGAAAGGTCTGGGCAGTGGAAGAGTTTTTCCCTCCCTCACCTCCTTTTGATTCCTGATTTTTGTTGGCATCCAGCTGCTTTTCCCTCTGCTCCTCTGGGATTGTGCAGCTTTGATCCCTCTGTCCTTGCAGGGTGGCTCTGGACACTGCCTGACCTGCTGGGGAATTGATCCTTTGTTTTCAGGATGTGGCAAAACCAGAGAAAAACGGGCAGGGTTTCTGTCCCAGGGAAAAACGGGCAGGGTTTGTGTCCCAGGGAAAAACGGGCAGGGTTTCATTCCTGGGGAGAAACGGGCAGGGTTTCGGTGCCAGGGAAAAACGGGCAGGGTTTCTGTCCTGGGGAAAAACGGGCAGGGTTTGTGTCCTGGGAAAAAACGGGCAGGGTTTCTGTCCTGGGGAAAAACGGGCAGGGTTTCTGTGTCAGGGAAAAACGGGCAGGGTTTCTGTGTCAGGGAAATACGGGCAGGGTTTGTGTCCCAGAGAAAAACGGGCAGGGTTTGTGTCCCGGGGAAAAACGGGCAGGGTTTGTGTCCCGGGGAAAAACGGGCAGGGTTTGTGTCCTGGGGAAAAACGGGCAGGGTTTTTGTTTCAGGAAAAAACGGGCAGGGTTTGTGTCCCAGGGAAAAACAGGCAGGGTTTCTGTCCTGGGGAAAAACGGGCAGGGTTTCCAGGGGATTCATGAGCAGATCTGGGCCACAAAGTGAAGGGGATTTGAGAGCAGATGGAGGCTAAAATATGAAGTGAATTTGAGAACTGATAGGGGCTAAAAAGTGAGGTGGATTTGAGGGCAGATCAGGGCTAAAAGTGAAGTGGATTTGAGAGCAGATGGAGGCTTAAAAGTGAACTAGATTTGAGAGTAGATCATGGCTAAAAAGTGAAGTGGATTTGAGAGCAGATGGAGGCTAAAAAGTGAAGTGGATTTGAGAGCAGATGGGGCTAAAAAGCGAAGTGGATTTGAGAATAGATCAGGGCTATAAAGTGAAGTGGATTTGAGGGCAGATAAGGGCTATAAAGTGAAGTAGATTTGAGAGCAGATCATGGCTAAAAAGTGAACTGGAATTGAGAACTGATAGGGGCTAGAAAGTGAAGTGGATTTGAGATCAGATTTGAGCCATAAAGTGAAGTAGATTTGAGGGCAGATTAGGGCTAAAAGGTGAAGTGGAATTGAGGGCAGATCAGGGCCAAAAAGCTGAAGCCTTACAGGAACCCAGCATGGCTCTGGGTGTGGATGCAGATCCCTGGACTCTGAACGAGCCGTTCTGTGCCCGCTTTGGGGACCCCTGTGGCACTGGGGTGGCACCACCCCGGGCACAGCCTGCACATCCTGTGCCCTGCAGCCATGCCCAGAACAGCCTGGGATAGCCCAGCTGTGTGCTCGTGGTGCTGCTGCAGCCCAGGAGATCCCAGCTGTGTGCTCGTGGTGCTGCTGCACCTCTGCCCCTCTGTCCCTGCCTCCTCCAGAACCACACCCAGCATCTCCCTGGCACCCACACCCCCAGAGCTCCTGCTCCAGGATCTTCCTCCTCTTTCTGAGGGCAGAGCCTTGGGAATGCATTCCCAGGGGGAGCTGAGCACATCCCTGGCGTGCACCTTGCTGTGACCTTGTGTCCTGGAGCAGAAATACCCCGGGACACACTCACACACACTCACACACACTCACTCTGCTATATTTAATCTGCTCCACGCCTCTCCCTGAGGAGAAGTTGAAAGAGCAAACATGTGCCAGGCGTTTGTCACGTTGTTCCCTCCTGGGAGGCTGCTCAGATTCCCCCTGAGGGATGAGGATCCCTCTGCAGAGGTGCTGCTGGCCAGGCTTTGCTTTGGGCAGGGACTCCTCGTGTTTCAGGATGGATAATCCTTGGGAAGGGGGCTGGATGTTGAGGGTTGTGCTGTGAGAAGGGAGGGGTTGGGAGATCCCTTTCCCGGTGTGTGGGGGGAATTTTTGTTCCTCTCCCTTGGGAAAGTGTCAGGCAGGGGTGTTGCTGTGGGAGTGCACAGTGCTTCAACAACAAAAAATTCTAAAAAGCTCAACGTAGCAACAAAACTCAGCTAAACAAATCCGTGGTTTCTTCCAGACTGGGGCCAGGAGCAGAGGCCCAGGGACCACTGCCCCAGAGCTGCCTTGGGGGAGGGCAGGTGGGCAGTGCTGGGGCTAGAAATGACCAGTCCAGCTCCTCATCCACATCTTGGGGCCCAGAACAACCTTCTTCCTTCTTCCTGTCTTCTCCAGATCCAGAATCCCAAATCCAGCCCTTCATCCACACCCTGGTGCCCAGCACAACCCCATTCCTTGTCTGTGTTTCTTCCAGAGCAAAAATCCCAAATCCAGCCCCTTATCCACGTCTTGGGGCCCAGCAGAACCCCATTCCTTCTCCCCATGTCTCCTCCAGAGCCAAAATCCCAAATCCAGCCCCTTATCCACGTCTTGGGGCCCAGCAGAACCCCATTCCTTCTCCCTGTCTTCTCCTCCAGAGCCAGAATCCCAAATCCAGCCCTTCATCCACACCCTGGTGCCCAGCACAACCCCATTCCTTGTCTGTGTCTCTTCCAGAGCAAAAATCCCAAATCCAGCCCTTTATCCACTCCTTGGTGCCCAGGACAACCCCATTCCTTCTCTCCACGTCTCACCAGAGCAAAAATCCCAAATCCAGCCCTTCATCCACATCCTGGGGCCCAGCATAACTCCATTCCTTGTCTGTGTCTCCTCCAGGGCCAGAATCCCAAATCCAGCCCTTCATCCACACCTTGGTGCCCAGCACAGCCCCATTCCTTGTTTCCATGTCTCTTCCAAAGCAAAAATCCCAAATCCAGCCTGTCATCCACACATTGGGCCCAGCATAACCCCATTCCTTCTCTCCACATCTCACTAAAGCAAAAATCCCAAATCCAGCCCATTATCCATGTCCCCAGCACAACCCTCTCCCTTCTCTGTGTCTCCTCCAGGGCCAGAATCCCAAATCCAGCCCTTCATCCACACCCTGGTGCCCAGCACAACCCCATTCCTTCTCTCCACATCTCACTAAAGCAAAAATCCCAAATCCAGCCCCTTATCCATGTCCTGGTGCCCAGCAAAACTTAATTCCTTCCCCATGTCTCTTCCAGAGCAAAAATCCCAAATCCAGCCCTTCATCCACATCTTGGTGCCCAGCACAACCCCATTCATTCTCTGTGTCTCTTCCAAAGCCAAAATCCCAAATCCAGCCCTTCATTCACACCTTGGTGCCCAGCATAACCTCCTCCAGAACAAAAATCCCAAATCCAGCCCTGCATCCACATCTTGGTGCCCAGCACAACTTAATTCTTTCTATCCCTGTCTCCTCCAGAGCCAGAATCCCAAATCCAGCCCTGCATCCACATCTTGGGGCCCAGAACAACCCCATTCCTTTTCTCCATGTCTCTTCCAGAGCCAAAATCCCAAATCCACCCCTTTATCCAGTCCTTGGTGCCCAGCACAACCCCATTCTATCTCTCCGTGTCTCCTCCAGGGCCAGAATCCCAAATCCAGCCCCTTATCCATGTCTTAGTGCCCAGCACAACCCCATTCCTTCTCTCCATGTCTCTTCCAGAGCCAAAATCCCAAATCCAGCTCTTCATCCGTGTCTTGGTACCCAGCACAACCCCATTCCTTCTCTCCACGTCTCACCAGAGCCAGAGTCCCAAATCCAGCCCTTCATCCACACCCTGGTGCCCAGCACAACCCCATTCATTCTCTGTGTCTCTTCCAAAGCCAAAATCCCAAATCCAGCCCTTCATCCACATCTTGGTGCCCAGCATAACTCCATTCCTTCTCTGTGTCTCTTCCAGAGCAAAAATCCCAAACCCAGCCCCTTATCCACATCTTAGTGGCCAGCACAACCCCATTCCTTCTCTCCAGACCTCACCAGAGCCAAAATCCCAAATCCAGCCCCTTATCCACGTCTTGGTGCCCAGCACAACCCCACTCCTTCTCTCCATGTCTCTTCCAGAGCCAGAATCCCAAATCCAGCCCTGCATCCACATCCTGGTGCCCAGCACAACTTAATTCTTTCTCTCCCTTTCTTCTTCAGAGCCAAAATCCCAAATCCAGCCCTTCATCCACTCCTTGGTGCCCAGCACAACCCCATTCCTTGTTTCCATGTCTCTTCCAGACCAAAAATCCCAAATCCAACCCTTCATCCACCTCTTCAACCCCATTCCTTCTCCGTGTCTCCTCCAAATCCAGATCCCAAATCATCCATCAGGCTCTGCCGGGAGGGGGAAACGCTTCCACCGCGGGGATTTTTGGGGCCGTTTGATCTTTCGAGCAGCGGCGGCACCTCTGAAAGGAACCGGAGCTCTCCCTGTGCACCATTTCTGCCACTCAGGAACCTCACAACTCCACGCTCGCTTTGAGCTTTGTGCCGTGGCAGAAACCAGGGCAGCCAGGCGAGAGGCTTGGGAAGGTTTGTGTCTGAATCGCTGCCAGCTCGGAGGCAGCTCCGAATCGCTGTTCCCTCTCAGCCGTCAGCACCCATCCTCCGCTCGGCGAGGAGCTGATAATGGCTCGGTTGTGCCTTCCCCACCCGGGAAAGAGGGCTGGGAGCAGGCTGGGAGGGGAGCAGGAGCTGTCAGGCTTCCCCTCCCGACAGACAGCAATAATTAGTGGCTGGAGGCAGCGCCTCTGTCTCGGTGCAGGAGGAGTTGTTGTTTTCATCCTCACCCCGAGGGGAAATCTCTGCGTGGGACTCTGATGCAGCTCCCTGCAGTGGCTGCGAGCTGCTGGGGGATCCCTTCTCACCTGCGGCGTGTTCCCTTTTCCCTCCCCTCTGGCTCAAGGATTGTGTTGTAAATAATGAGCTTGACTCGGCCAATATATCAAGCAGCAATCAATGTATTAATTAATACAGCAATCAATGTATTCATTAATACAGAATGATAAAGTGTGAGCAAACAGCGCTGGGTACAGTGGGGGTTTCCCCTCCAACTCCTGATTTTCTGCTGGTATTTATTGAGATTTTCCATCAGCAATTTTTTTCTCGTTTCCTCCTAATTTCTATTTTTTCTATACCCATTGTGTTCAATTTCTATTGGTGATGTTAAATTTTCTATACTTTAAAAGGTGTGAAATCAGTGAGGTCAGAAATAACATTTTGTAATCATGATGTTCTCAGGACATAAATCAGTGATGGTGACATCCAGATTTCCTTCTTCAGAAGAAAACACCAGAGATGAGAGATTCAATCTTCCTTTTTTAGGACTATAAATCAGTTTTCCAGCTTCCAGGTGGTGATCCATCTCCTCTTCCCAGGATCATTAATTTTAGTTTGGAATAGCTCACTTCTATTTGGGTGATTACAATCCTTTTTATATAAATATATGCTAAAGCTATAATTCAAACCTTCTATTAAAAACCTTATAGGCTCACATGATTCACTTATCAGCAAGCAAAATATTCATTCCAAAGCCTTTTTCCATTCTTTTTCCATTTTGTTGATTAAACAGATGTTTTTATAATTATCCTATGGCCTTTTCCACACATTTCATAATCATCTTTTTCTACCTGACACCAAATTTCACAATTGGCTCGGGGCAGGATTGAGCTGAGCCCGAGGGGGGGTTCAGCCTCTCCCTGCTCAGGGTTTGCTGCCACTGGGGGGTGTGAAAAATGAAGTTCACTTTCTTGGAAAAATTTAGAAATTTAATTTAAAAAATAAAGAAAATATTAGGAGAGATAAAAGCAAAACATTTTTTTGGCTGAGGGTGCCTGGCACAGAACCAGCAGCACCCCATCTAACAGAGTTTTTTTCTTTAAATATATGACTTTGTTGCATATTTAAAAATTCACATGCATGATTGAAACATTCCTTTGGAGTGTGAATTTTTTTGTTTAGTCCCAATTCCCCCCAACCATTCTATCACCATCTTTGGGTGGCTCCATTCCATCTGATAACACAGATCTATAAATTCTTTTTTTGGGGCTCATTTTCATTTGGACAAAATACTTGATAACAGAAGTTTAATCACTTTCTTGGTCAGCAATCTTCATGCAGGAAAACAAAAGTCTTCTAATTTACAATCACATTTCTAAATTCTATTAATTAAAAGAAAATACAGTACAATCTTCTCACATTCTACATCCAGTATTCAATTTAATATTTGTGAAAAGCCAACTCTATACTGTGCATTTATAACAGGGGGGTATGTGCCATTATTTATTTATTCATTTATTCATCTGTGCAGCATTTTCTGTACATGTCAGAGGGTTTGTGGCAGTGCTGTGATGCCTTGGGATGGATACCTGGAACAGATAGAGTTAGAGAATAAAGTAGGGATTTATTAAAGCTTTTAACAGATACACCTTGGGCAGTGCAGGAGCCTCACAGAGGGTAAATGGAGACAGCATGAATTTTTTGGGCAGATATTAGTTTGATTTATTTATATATTGGGTTAATTGTCTAATTACAGCTGCAGGTGATGAAGTCACAGCCCCCCAGTTTGCTCCACTCCAATTCACTTTTGTTTACACTTTTCAGGCCTCAGGCTGTGATGGTGACCTTGGTTCTCAGGCCTGGATAATTTTGTCTGACCAAACTGATGGGAGCTGTGGAGTTCAGAGTTAAACACTGACCCAGCACTGAAAAATCACTAATCCTGAATCTGAAAAATATAAAAATTTAAACTTTAAGCATCATCTGGTTGGTGCTGGGAGGGGAGTGCAGGGCAGGGCTTTGCAGAGCTCCATCCTCGCTCCCGCTTCCCGCTGATCGGATCTGTTGTGTGGGATGGAGTTCAGAGTTAAACACTGACCCAGCACTGAAAAATCACTAATCCTGAATCTGAAAAATATAAAAATTAAAACTTAAAGCATCATTTGGATGCTGCTGGGAGGGGAGTGCAGGGCAGGGCTTTGCAGAGCTCCATCCCCGCTCCCTCCGGGAACCGCGGCCGCTTCACTTCCCGCTGATCGGATCTGTTGTGTGGGATGGAGTTCAGAGTTAAACACTAACCCAGCACTGAAAAATCACTAATCCAGAATCTGAAAAAATATAAAAATTAAAAGTTTAAGCATCATTTGGATGCTGTTAGGACGGGAGTGCAGGGCAGGGCTTTGCAGAGCTCCATCCCCGCTCCCGCTTCCCGCTGATCTGATCTGTTGTGTGGGATGGAGTTCAGAGTTAAACACTGACCCAGCACTGATAAATCACTAATCCTGAATCTGAAAAATATAAAAATTTAAACTTTAAGCATCATTTGGATGCTGTTAGGAGGGGAGTGCAGGGCAGGGCTTTGCAGAGCTCCATCCCCGCTCCCTCCGGGAACCGCGGCCGCTTCACTTCCCGCTGATCTGATGTGTTGTGTGGGATGGAGTTCAGAGTTAAACACTGACCCAGCACTGAAAAATCACTAATCCAGAATCTGAAAAAATCTAAATTTTAAAACTTTAAGCATCATTTGGATACTGTTAGGAGGGGAGTGCAGGGCAGGGCTTTGCAGAGCTCCATCCCCGCTCCCGCTTCCCGCTGATCTGATCTGTTGTGTGGGATGGAGTTCAGAGTTAAACACTGACCCAGCACTGAAAAATCACTAATCTAGAATCTAAAAAATATAAAAATTTAAACTTTAAGCATCATCTGGCTGCTGCTGGGAGGGGAGTGCAGGGCAGGGCTTTGCAGAGCTCCATCCCCGCTCCCGCTTCCCGCTGATCTGATCTGTTGTGTGGGATGGCTGGCTCTGAAAATAACCACCTTCCCTCCTGGCACTGGGATGTGTCTTTCTTCCCAGTCTGACGTGTGTTAAATCTGGTCTGGTTTTTCGTGGTAATGATGGAGAAAGGGTGGGATAAACACGGAATTAGCTCACGGCTCATCCCTGACGCTGAACCACCGCGGTCCCTGCAGAGCCCGGCAGGGATGGGGCAGCAATTTGGTCATTCCCTGCAGGGAATGGGGAATCCCAGAGCTGGATCCCTTTCCTGAGCCTGTCCCCTGCTCCCAGCCAGCAGGGAAATTTTCCAGCAGCTTTCTGAGTGTGCTGGGAGTCACTTGACCTGCTGGAGGTTTTGGTGCTGGGAACAGCCCCCAGCGCTGACACGGAGCCAAACCCCCCCAGCGTTGTGTGCCTCCCTCTGCAGCATCACCTGCTTGGCACAGCAGTCATGGGAACAGAGCTGGGATGGAATTCCTGCCTAAATCCGGGCTCTTATCAGGAGTTCAGTGAGATGGAGCCATGGGGAGTCCCTGGGAGGGGTTGGCACTGGGGCTGTCCTCACAAAAGGCAGCTCAGAAACCTCCTGACCTGCTCTTGATTCTGGCACAGCCTTGGCAGTGACTGGAGCAGGGCAGCCAGACAGTCCAGAGCTGGATCTTTATTATTATGATGATGTTATTATTATTATTATTATTATTATTATTATTATTAATGCTGCCACTGCTGGGTGCTGCAGCACGAGCCCGCCTGTACAATAGTAGCTGAACATTCATTCTTCTGCTTCCCCGTGTTCCTGTGGCTGCCACACATGACTAAGGAACAAAAACAATCTAGTGAGTGACTCATCCCTCCAGAGAAGGTGGGATGGGAGCAACAGGAGACATTTCCAGCATGGAAACAGCATCCACGGGGAGCTGGGCTGGGCTGGGCTGCACCAAAGGCTTTGGTCATCCTGGTTTGTAGCTGGAATAATCAGGATTGGAATGTTTTCTCAACAAGGTGGTTTAGTTAAAACATAAAATCTGCTGCTGCTTGGCCTGTTGGTTTGTCTGGGTGCTCAGCTGTGTGGAAGGGGAAGGGTTGGCTCAGGAGGATTCACCACATCATGGAATGAGGTGCTGCTGTGGCCTGTCACCTCAGTGTCCCCCCTGTCTGATGGGTCACAGTGCCCCAAACCCATCCCCTGGGGTGTTGGGTACCCCTACAAGTCCCCAGGGCAGTGGGACCCGGGTTTTGAGTGTCCCTTTCCTTTCTCTTGCAGATCAATGAGCTCAGCAATGTTCCCGTCCCTGTCATGTTAATGCCCGATGACTTTAAAGCCTACAGTAAGATTAAGGTGGACAATCATCTATTCAACAAGTAAGTAGGAGTTCCCAACCTCTCTGTGCTCAGGGCTCTGTGCTGTGGGGCAGACTGGCCTGGGGGAGGCCTCCTGGGTTGTTCCCAGCTGTACTGCCAGGGGGATCTGGCATGGCTGGACATGAGCCCCTGCCCTGTGCCCTGCCCAGAGCCCTGGACAGGCCTTGGTGGGGCTCTGTGGTGGTTTTTTCCATCCTTTGAAGGATGAAACTGTTCACAGGAGGCAGCTCTGCTGTGCTGTGCTCATGGAGTCTCTCTGGAGTTATCCCTGTCTCCTTTTCCTGAAAAATCCATTTTTGGAAGCTGTTTAGAAGTCGTGGTTGTGGCTGGTGCTCAGTGTTGCATTCTCCACCCCGGCTCTGCAGGGCTGCAGTGCTCCCTGATTAATCCTTTGTTTTCCCCAAGTTTCAGAGGGATCAGATTTGCAGAGTGGGAGGTGATTGGGAACTTTGTCTCCCTGGCACGTACAGCGTGCAGGATCTGCTCTGGCCCTTCTCCTCCGGAGATCCGAGCTCCCCACGTGTCAGTGTGAGGATTTCTCATTGAGAAGGAGCTGCCAAATTCTCCCACTGTGTCCAAGCAGAACCAAACTCTGCTTCCCCCTCTCCAGGCAGGATCAGGGCAGTGGGAGGAGCAGATGCAGCTCCCTCGGTGGCAGGGAATGCTGGCAGGGAATGCTGTCATTGTCCCCTGTGCTGTGCCTGGGGGCAGCAGAGCCAGCCTGGAGCTGATCCCCCTCTCCTGGGTGCTGTGGCTGAGCTGGTTTGGGGGGTGTTGGCCTTGCTTGTGCTGAGTGATGGGATGGGATGTGAACCTAGAGCCCACCCCCTCTGCTCCTGGTGTGCAGGGACAGCTGGGACAGCGTGTGCAGGGACAGCTGTGTGACAGTGTGTGCAGTGACAGCTGTGTGACAGCGTGTGCAGGCACAGCTGTGTGACTGTGTACAGTGACAGCTGTGACACCGTGTGCAGGGACACTGTGTACAGGCACAGCTGTGTGACAGCGTGTGCAGTGACAGTGGTGACAGCGTGTGCAGGCACAGCTGTGTGACTGTGTACAGTGACAGCTGTGACAGCATGTGCAGGGACACTGTGTACAGGCACAGCTGTGTGACAGGGTGTGCAGTGACAGCTGTGACAGCGTGTGCAGGGACACTCTGTACAGGCACAGCTGTGTGACAGGGTGTGCAGTGACAGCTGTGTGACAGTGTGTGCAGGGACAGCTGTGTGACACCATGTGCAGGGTCAGCTGTGTGACAGTGTGCAATGACATCTGTGCAGTGACAGCTGTGACAGCGTGTTCAGGGACTGCTGTGTGACAGTGTGTGCAGTGACAGTGGTGACAGTGTGTGCAGTGACAGCTGTGTGACAGTGTGTGCAGGGACAGCTGTGTGCAGGCACAGCTGTGTGACAGCTGTGCAGGGACAGCTGTGTGACAGTGTGTGCAGTGACAGTTGTGACAGCATGTGCAGGCACAGCTGTGTGACACCATGTGCAGTGACAGTGGTGACAGTGTGTGCAGTGACAGCTGTGTGACAGTGTGTGCAGGGTCAGCTGTGTGTCAGCGTGTGCAATGACATCTGTGCAGTGACAGTTGTGACAGCGTGTTCAGGGACTGCTGTGTGACAGCGTGTGCAGTGACAGTGGTGACAGCGTGTGCAGTGACAGTGGTGACAGTGTGTGCAGTGACAGCTGTGTGCAGGCACAGCTGTGTGACAGGGTGTGCAGTGACAGTGGTGACAGTGTGTGCAGGGGACAGCTGTGTGACACCATGTGCAGGGTCAGCTGTGTGACACCATGTGCAGGGTCAGCTGTGTGTCAGCGTGTGCAGTGACAGCTGTGTGACAGCAAGGGCAGTGACACCGTGTGCAGGGACAGCTGTGTGGCAGTGTGCCAAAGCCACCGAGGAGGAGCACAGGCAGAAATGGTTCCCTCAGATCTGCCTTGTCCTGGCAGCGGGGCAATCCCCACACTCACCATCCCATCCCATAGATCCCATCCCACCCCATGGATCCCATCCCATCCCACGGATCCCATCCCATCCCACCCCATGGATCCCATGGATCCCATCCCATCCCTGTCTGAGGATCCTGCGGAATTCCCGGGGACAGGTGGAGTCCCAGGACATCCAGAGCTGCCCTGAGGAGGGGCCAGCAGGGCTGGGGTGTCCCGGGGGCCTGGCAGGGAGGTGGGAGCCAGCCTGGAGTTGGACTTCACTGCTGGTCACTGCACACAAACCGGCCATAGAGACAGGGACACCCCGAGTTCTGATCAGAACCCAAATTTACTGAGCATACAACACGTTTATATAGGGTTTTTCCTGTATGGCACTTATGTAGGGTTCTATTTGTGGTGACAGTTTTTTGTTACTGTTTCCTTATTCATGACATCAGTTACTTGGTAATCACTACAAAGTTTCACAACGTGTTTCTTGGTCACTTCTACCCCAGGGATCCTTTATCTGTGACTGTGTCTCTCATGGTTTCTGCACCAACCTCCTTTATCAGTTCCATTATATTCTATATTCCAGTCTATATTCCAAGATACCAGACTCCTTTATCAGTTCATTATATTATGTATTTCATTCTATATTCCAAAGTATCAGTTTCCACTATATTCTATATTCCATTCTATATTCCAAGGCACCAGGCTCCTTTATCAGTTCCATTATATTCCATATTCCATTCTATATTCCAAGGTACCAGCTCCATTATATTTTATATTCCATTCTATATTCCAATGTACCAGGCTCCTTTATCAGTCCATTATATTCTATATTCCATCCTATATTCCAAAGTATCAGTTCCATTATATTCTATATTTTATTCCATATTCCAATGTACCAGGCTCCTTTATCAGTCCACTATATTCTATATTCCATTCTATATTCCAAGGCACCAGGCTCCTTTATCAATTCCATTATATTCTATATTCCGTTCTGTATTCCAAAGTACCAGTTCCATTATATTATATATTCCATTCTATATTATGTTCTATATTCCAAGGTACCAGGCTCCTTTATCAGTTCCATTATATTCTGTATTACATTTTATATTTCAAGATACCAGTTACATTATATTCTATATTTTATTCTATATTCTAAGGTGCCAGGCTTCTTTATCAGTTCATTATATTCTGTATTCCATTCTGTATTCCAAGGTACCAGTTCCATTATATTCTATATTCCATTCTATATTCCCAGGTACCAGGCTCCTTTATCAGTCCATTATATTCTATATTCCAAGATACCAGTTCCAGTATATTCTGTATTCCATTCTATATTCCAATATACCAGGCTCTTTTATCAGTCCATTATATTCTATATTTTATTCTGTATTCCAAGGTACCAGTTCCATTATATTCTATATTTTATTCCATATTCCAATGTACCAGGGTCCTGTATCAGTCCATTATATTCTATATTTTATTCCATATTCCAATGTACCAGGCTCCTTTATCAGTTCCTTTATATTCTATATTCCATTCTATATTCCCAGGTACCAGGCTCCTTTATCAGTTCCATTATATTCTATATTCCAAGGTACCAGTTCCATTATATTCTATATTTTATTCTATATTCCAAGGTACCAGGCTCCTTTATCAGTCCATTATAGTCTATATTCCATTCTATATTCCAAGATACCAGTTCCATTATATTCTATATTTTATTCTATATTCCAATGTACCAGTTCCATTATATTCTATATTCCAATGTACCAGACTCCTTTATCAATTCCATTATATTTAATATTCCATTCTATATTCCAAGGTACCAGTTCCATTATATTCTATGTTTTATTCTATATTCCAATGTACCAGACTCCTTTATCAGTCCATTATATTCTATATTCCATTCTATATTCCAAGGTACCAGTTCCATTATATTCTATATTCCATTCTATATTCCAAGGTACCAGTTCCATTATATTCTATATTTTATTCTATATTCCAAGGTACCTGGCTCCTTTATCAGTCCATTATATTCTATATTCCATTCTATATTCCAAGGTACCAGTTCCATTATATTCTATATTTTATTCTATATTCCAAGGTACCTGGCTCCTTTATCAGTCCATTATATTCTATATTCCATTCTATAGTCCAAGGTACCAGTTCCATTATATTCTATATTCCATTCTATATTCCAATGTACCAGACTCCTGTATCAGTCCATTATATTCTGTCCCATTCCCCATACACACACATCTCTTCTCTGCCTAGGGAGAACCTGCCCAGCCGCTTCAAATTCAAGGAATATTGCCCACTGGTGTTCCGGAACCTGCGGGAGAGATTTGGGATCGATGACCAGGACTACCAGGTATCCTCTCTTCCCTTCCTAACCCACAGTGCAAACGTTGCTGCCAGCAGCTTTTCTGGGTTTGTAATTTGGGTGGTTCCACCACAACCACAGCAGTGGAGGGGATCTGGCTGTGCCAAGCACTGGGCAATAGGAGGAGAAGGTGATCCCCGCTCCCAGGGCATGAAACGGGGGCACAGGTGGCTGTGGACAGGCAGGAGCTGGAGGATAAAAACGATGCAGCCTGGAATATCTGCAAGGAAAACCAGTCTGTCATGTTTGTACAGACTCAGGTGAATCTGCTGCTTTCAACCAAGTGCCTGTTGTTGATTTGGGTGTATCAAGGTGGTTGCTGCTTTGGGATACACCCCTAATGCCAGAGGGGCTGATTTCTTGGAGCTGGGCTCAGCTCTGGCTGCTGCAGCAGGGCCACGCTTCCTCAGACAGCTCCAAGCCCTGAGTAGGGAGATCACACAGAGCAGGGAGATCACACAGAGCAGGGCCAGGGAACCAGCCCTGAGCACGAGGAGCTGAGCAGGAGGAGCTGAGCAGAAACAGGGAACCAGCCCTGAGCAGGGAGATCACATAAAGCAGGGCCAAGGAACCAGCCCTGAGCATGAGGAGCTGAGCAGGGAGATCACACAGAGCAGGGCCAGGGAAGCCAGCCCTGAGCAGGGAGATCACACTGAACAGGGCCAGGGAACCAGCCCTGAGCACAAGGAGCTGAGCAGGGGCAGCTTTTGGGAGATGACACAGAGCAGGGCCAGGGAAACCGACCCTGAGCAGGGAGATCACACAGAGCAGAGCCAGGGAAGCCAGCCCTGAGCATGAGGAGCTGAGCAGGGCATGGGAAGCCAGCCCTGAGCACGAGGAGCTGAGCAGGGAGATCACACAGAGCAGGGCCAGGGAAGCCAGCCCTGAGCAGGGAGATCACACAGAGCAGGGCAAGGGAAGCCAGCCCTGAGCAGGGAGATCACACAGAGCAGAGCCAGGGAAGCCAGCCTGAGCAGGGAGATCACACAGAGCAGAGCCAGGGAAGCTGGGTGGCCTCATGACCCCGGGTGTCAGGCAGCTGGAGCGTCCCCAGCACGCGGTGACAGAGCGGGCACAGCGCCAGGGGCATCCCCTGGAACACTCTGAGTGCAGAGGCACGTGGGGCAGTGCTGCAGCCTCCCTGCTCCCTCCATGTGCTCCCTGCGTGCTGGGGAGAGCAGCTGGAGCAGGGCTGGTCCCACGCTGCTTCCTCCTGTGTCTGTCACACACCCTGGGGACACGGCATCCCTGGGTGTCACCCACACTCTCACTACCTGGTTTATCATTGACATTCCCCCTGTTCTGAGGGATTGCTTCCCCCTCCCCAGGTGTCACCCACACTCTCAATACCTGATTTATCATTTATACTCCCCCTGTTGTTCTGAGGGATTGCTTTCCCCATCTCCAGGCTGCTTTGGCTTTTTAAAAAGTGTCCAGCTGGAGGAGAAAACATTAATTGAGCTAAATTCAGGTGGGTAAAAGGTGATGGCTGGAGTGGGAAGGGAGCCAGCACGCCGAGTTTAACACCCCAGCAGTGGGAGAGGTGGGATTGACAGGAAGGGAGAGCAGGGCTGTGAGTTTGGTAATGCTCTGTGTGGTCACGATTTCTGCTTCCCAGCTCCAGAAGAAAAGCTCTGTGGTTTTGAGGTGAGGGCTGATTAAACTGCCTGGCACAGACCCCTTTGCAAATGTCAGCGAGCAGCAAAGGGGATTTTTCTGTTTGCCTTTATTTTCCTGATGCTCTCTAAAGCTGTTGGCAGCGGCAGAGTTTTTCCCCTGCTTCATTAAAGTTTTAAAAGCTTTAAATGCTTCATTCTGAAAGGAAACCTCTGGGCTCACTTGCAGCATGACGTGGTAAATCTCTCTCTCAGAGCTGGCTCTGCTGCAGGCTCCCTCTGCTGCCAGAGCTGAGGGAGGGGGACACAGCAGTGCCACTGTCACTTAAAATAAAACAAATAATCCAGCCTGAAACAAAATGTCCAGCCCAAAAATGCTGGAAAACTTGCTAAAGGTCACTGTTGGTGCTGCTGTGCTTCAGAGCCCTCCCCATCTGTGATAAGGAAATGCTGGTTGGAGGTTGTTGGTTGATAAAATAGATGAAAAAGACTTCTGGGCAGGTGGAGGGGACAGACAGGGGACAGCTTGGCCTGAGGTGTGAGCAGCAGTGGCTGGGACTGAGGGAGGAGCTCACAGCAGGCCCAGCTACCTGAGGAGAGGTGGCAGAACAAAGAGCTCAGGGAATTGTTGTGGCTCAGGGAATTGATCCCTGCAGTTTTCCTGGGATTTTCCAGCCCTGCTGCTCTGTCTGGTTGCTAAGGGTGGAGACGGGGATCTAAAGGCAGATGCTGCTGGTTGTCAGAAGAACAACCAAGCTATTTATACTCATCCTGTACGTCCAGGGGTAAGAATAGCAGAGCCTGAGGGTGGCTTTGGTGCAGGATCACCTGTGAAGAATCCCCAAACACTGAGATTTGGCCAGACTGTGCTGCTTTTGGATAGAAAAGCCATTTCAGTTGTTTTGGTCTGGTTTTCCTGAAGCCTTAGAAATATCCTGACTGTTCTTAAATCCCTGAGAGGAAATGCTCAGAACTCTTGGCCTGTGTATCCTACATCTCTAAAAACCTTCTGTAAAAAATGCCTTCCAAAAACAACTCCCAGGTGTTGGAGTAAAACCTGCCAGCACATCACGGGGCCAGGCGGAAGCCCTAAAAACGTGTCCAGATTTTGAAACAATTGGGTTTTACCCTCAGGAATGCCAGACCCGGAGTTCACAGCCACAGTGGGTGCCCTCAGCTGGTCCTGTGAGGTGGTTCTGCTTCCCAGGGCTGCTCAGGGAATTCCTGTGGGGCTGGCTCTGCTTTCCAGGGCTGCTCAGGGAATTTCTGTGGGGCTGCTCAGGGAATTCCTGTGGGGTGGTTCTGCTTCCCAGGGCTGCTCAGGGAATTCCCGTGTGGCTGCTCAAGGGATTCCTGTGGGGCTGGCCCTGTTTCCCAGGGCTGCTCAGGGAATTCCCGTGTGGCTGCTCAGGGAATTCCTATGAGGCTGCCCAGGGAATTCCTGTGGGGCTGGCCCTGCTTTCTAGGGCTGTTCAGGGGGATCCTGTAGGGCTGCTCAGGGGATTCCTGTGGGGCTGGCTCTGCTTCCCAGAGCTGCTCAGGGGGATCCTGTGGGGCTGGCCCTGCTTCCAAGGGCTTCTCAGAGGGTTCCCAGCCAGACTGGGTGCTCTGAGTTTATCCTGTGGGCCTGGCCCTGCTTCCCAGGGCTGCTCAAAGGATTCCTGCGGGGCTGGTCAGGGAATTCCTGTGGGGCTGCTCAGAGGGTTCCTGTGGGTTCCTGTGGGGCTGCCCTGCTTCCCAGGGCTGCTCAGGGGGTTCACAGCCACACCTGAGCTGGTACTGTGGGGCTGGCCCTTCTTCCCTGAGCTGCTCAGGGGATTCCTGTGAGGATGCTCAGGGAATTCCTGTGGGGCTGGCTCTGCTTTCCAGGGCTGCTCAGGGAATTCCTGTGGGGCTGCTCAGGAAATTCCTGTGGGGCTGGCCCTGCTTCCCAGAGCTGCTCAGGGAATTCCTGTGGGGCTGGCTCTGCTTTCCAGGGCTGCTCAGGGAATTCCTGTGGGGCTGCTCAGGGAATTCCTGTGGGGCTGCTCAGGGAATTCCTGTGGGGCTGCTCAGGGAATTCCTGTGGGGCTGGCACTGCTTCCCAGAGCTGCTCAGGGAATTCCTGTGGGGCTGCTCATGGGGTTTCTGTGGGGCTGGCACTGCTTCCCAGGGCTGCTCATGGGGTTCCTGTGGAGCTGTTCAGGGGGTTCCTGTGGAGCTGGCCCTGCTTCCCAGCAGGGGACAAAAATCTGAGGGACAAATATCTGAGGGACAGAAATCTGAGGGACAAAAAACTGAGGGACAAATATCTGAGGAGCAAATATCTGGGGACAAAAATCTGAGGGATAAAAATCTGAGGGGAAAATGTCTGAGGGACAGAATTCTGAAGGACAGAAAATCTGAGGGACAAAAATCTGAGGGACAAAAAATGAGGGACAGAAAATCTGAGGGACAAAAACCTGAGGGACAAAAATCTGAGGAGCAGAAATCTGAGGGACAAAAACCTGAGGGACAAAAATCTGAGGGGCAGAAATCTGAGGGAAAAAAAACTGAGGGACAGAAAATCTGAGGGACAAAAAATGAAGGACAAAAAGCTGAGGGACAAAAAGCTGAGGGGAAAATATCTGAGGGACAAAAATCTGAGGGATAAAAATCTGAGGGGAAAATGTCTGAGGGACAAAAATCTGAAGGACAGAAAATCTGAGGGACAAAAAATGAGGGACAGAAAATCTGAGGGACAAAAATCTGAGGGGCAAAAGCCTGAGGGACAAAAAGGTGAGGGACAAAAATCTGAGGGACAGAAATCTGAGGGACAAAAACCTGAGGGACAAAAATCTGAGGGGCAGAAATCTGAGGGAAAAAAAACTCAGGGGCAGAAATCTGAGGGGCCAATATCTGGGGACAAAAATCTGAGGGACAAAAATCTGAGGGGAAAATGTCTGAGGGACAGAATTCTGAAGGACAAAAACCTGAGGGACAAATATCTGAGGGACAAAATTCTGAGGGACAAAAATCTGAGGGACAAAAAGCTGAGGGACAGAATTCTGAAGGACAAAAACCTGAGGGACAAATATCTGAGGGACAAAATTCTGAGGGACAAAAATCTGAGGGACAAAAAGCTGAGGGACAGAAATCTGAGGGACAAAAAGGTGAGGGACAAAAAGCTGAGGGACAGAAATCTGAGGGGCAGAAATCTGAGGGGCAGAAATCTGAGGGACAAATATCTGAGGGACAAAATTCTGAGGGACAAAAATCTGAGGAGCAAAAATCTGAGGGACAAAAACCTGAAGGATAAAAAGCTGAGGGACAAAATTCTGAGGGACAAAAAGCTGAGGAGCAAAAATCTGAGGGACAAAAACCTGAAGGATAAAAAGCTGAGGGACAAATATCTGAGGGACAAAAAGCTGAGGGGCAAAAATCTGAGGGACAGAAATCTGAGGGACAAAAAGCTGAGGGACAAAAAACTGAGGGACAAAAAGGTGAGGGACAAAAAGCTGAGGGACAGAAATCTGAGAATTCTGAAGGACAGAAAATGTGAGGGACAAAAGGCTGGGGACAAAAATCTGAAGGATAGAAATCTGAGGGGAAAATGTCTGAGGGACAGAAATCTGAAGGACAGAAAATTTGAGGGACAAATATCTGAGGGACAAAAAATGAAGGACAGAAAATCTGAGGGGCAAAAACCTGAGGGACAGAAATCTGAGGGATAAAAATCTGAGGGGCAAAAGCCTGAGGAACAAAAAGGTGAGGGACAAAAATCTGAGGGGCAGAAATCTGAGGGACAGAAATCTGAGGGACAAAAAACTGAGGGGCCAATATCTGGGGACAAAAATCTGAGGGATAAAAATCTGAGGGATAAAAATCTGAGGGGAAAATGTCTGAGGGACAAAAAGCTGAGGGACAGAAAATCTGAGGGACAGAAAATCTGAGGGACAAATATCTGAGGGACAAAAAGCTGAGGGACAGAAAATCTGAGGGACAAAAATCTGAGGGACAGAAATCTGAGGGGCAAATATGTGAGGGACAAAAATCTGAGGGACAAAAATCTGAGGGACAGACCAACCACACCTGAGCTGGGGACCTGTCCCTGCTGCTGAGGAGGTGCCAGCTCGTGCTCCCCTGTGTCCCCAGAACTCGGTGACGCGCAGCGCGCCCGTGAACAGCGACAGCCAGGGCCGCTGCGGCGCTCGATTCCTCACCACCTACGACAGGAGGTTCGTCATCAAGGCCGTGTCCAGCGAGGACGTGGCGGAGATGCACAACATCCTCAAGAAATATCACCAGGTACGGTGAGTCTGGAGCCCCCCCGTGCACACCCGGGGATCTGCTGGGGGTTTGGAGTTTGGATTTGTGGTTGGCACGGAGGTTTTGTGGGGAAAAATGGGTGCTTAGGGTGTGAGGGACAAATATCTGAGGGAGAAATATCTGAGGGACAAAAAGGGACAAAAATCTAAAGGAAAAAAATATGAGGGGGAAAAAATCTAAAGGAAAAAAGGCTGAGGGACAAAAATCTGAGGGGCAAAAATCTGAGGGACAAAAATCTGAGGGGCAAATATCTGAGGGATAAATATCTGGGGACAAAAATCTGAGGGATAAAAGTCTGAGGGGAAAATATCTGAGGGACAAAAATCTAAAGGACAGAATTCTGAAGGACAAAAATCTGAGGGACAAACATGTGAGGGACAAAAATCTAAAGGAAAAAATCTGAGGGACAAATATCTGAGGGACAAAAATCTGAGGGGCAAAAATCTGAGGACAAAAATCTGAGGGGCAAATATCTGAGGGAGAAAAAGCTGAGGGACAAAAATCTAAAGGAAAAACATCTGAAGGACAAAAATCTAAAGGAAAAAATCTTAGGGGCAAATGTCTGAGGGACAAATATCTGGGGACAAAAATCTGAGGGATAAAAATCTGAGGGACAAATACCTGAGTGACAAATATCTGAGGGACAGAAATCTGAAGGACAAAAAGCTGAGGGACAAAAATCTAAAGGGGCGAAAAGCTGAGGGACAAAAATCTGAGGGGCAAATATCTGAGGGACAAATATCTGGGGACAGAAATCTGAGAGATAAAAATCTGAGGCGCAAATATCTGAGGGACAAAAATCTGAGGGGCAAATATGTGAGGGACAAAAAAATCTGAGGGACAAATATGTGAGGGACAAAAATCTGAGGGACAAAAATCTGAGGGACAAATTTTTGAGGGACAAAAAAATCTCCCAGCTCCACACACACAGTCACAGAATCCCAGGATTTGCTGGAGGAACCCTGGAGATCTCTGCCATGGGCAGGCTGGCACTCTGTGGCTCAGCTTGCTCACGGAATGGAATCCTCACCACTCTCACTCCTTCCCTTGAGGCCCCAGGAGCTGTTCCAAGCCTCCTTCCCTCTCCCATCAGTGCCAGATTCCTTCACTGCAGCACCTGGCTGAGTTTGTGTCCTGTCACAGCTGGCCTTTGTGTGACACAATGTGAGGTTCTTGTCTTCTTCTGTTAGAGCTGTGATTAAATGCTTGGGAGATGCAGTTTCATGTTCAGACTCAGATGTTTATTAATTCTTATCTGTTACAGTCTCACAAGCCATGAGTTTTAGCTAACAAGCTGAAAAATGGCTCTGTCTCTAACTCTTTCCAAGGTCTTTTAAGCACAAATTGTCCAGTTGTGAGATGACACCTAAATTATTTTTACTTTTAACCCAATAACCAACCACCTGTGGTTGGCAATGCGGATTTTTCTACCCAATTACAAAAAAGCACCCAAACCCATGAAGAAGAAGGTGAAAAAGAAGAACTTAGCTTATACCCTAAATCCTCCATCTTGCTTTATATATTTTACTATATTCTAAAACTTTAAACTCTCAGTTTTCCACCCTGTGTATCACACACTTCTATTAAACTCCACACCCACAATCCCAGTGCTGTCACTCAATTTTGGAATCCTCTTCCACAGCCCCAGGTGTTGTAGGAGGACTCGAAGTAGATTGACTCTACACAGTTATCAGAAGACAATGAAGGATTTATTTACAGTTTACTCACTTTTTTTAATAGCATGCTGCACTAAAAAGGGAACCCCATTGGTCCATAGGGTTAACACCTCTCTCCATTAGTTAAGTAACAGAAATAGGAAACAAAATACCTGGGAGAGGTTTTGTTGTAAGAAAAGCACATAGTTTACCTAAAAATGTTTTGAGAGGAGGCAGCTATTTACAAAAGTTGTTTTGAGAAGAGAGATAGAGCTGCTGAAAAGTTTCCCTTGGGAAAACTAACACAGCTCTCAGGCTCAGAAATATTGAGATTACAATGGGGTCAAACACAGATCAGAAAGCCTGAAATTCTCAGGGTTCCACCAACACAACCTTTCCCCTCCCTGCTGTGCCCCAGTTCATCGTGGAGTGCCACGGGAACACGCTGCTGCCGCAGTTCCTGGGCATGTACCGGCTCACCGTGGACGGCGTGGAGACCTACATGGTGGTCACCAGGAACGTCTTCAGCCACAGGCTGACCGTGCACAGGAAATACGACCTGAAGGTGAGGCTCTGGAGGGGCTGGGGGCTCCTCCACAGCTCTGGGAGTTGGGCATGGAACCCACCTTGGCATCGAACCCCTCCTGGGCTTTGGGTTTGCTCAGAGGATCCGGTTTGGGTCAGAATTGGTTCATTCCCCCATGCCAGGAGATCACCAAAAGAGGGTTGAGCACTGATTTAAAAAATGTTTTCATTGTTTTCCTGCATGGAGAAATTAAGAGGTGTCCATAAATTAATTGGAAGTATGACCCATAGTGCAGTAATGATATTTTATTTGTTTAGATTGTATTCTTGCATGGAGAAATTAAATGGTGTCAGTGAATGTCCATAAGTTAATTTAGAATATGACCCATAGTGCAGTAGTGATATTTTATTTGTTTTGATTATTCTCCTGCAAGGAGAAATTAAGTGGTGTCCATAAATAATTGGGAATATGACCCATAATGCAGTAATGATATTTGTTTTGCTTCCATTGTTTTCCTGCATGGAAAAATTAAGTCGTGTCCATAAATTAATTTGGAGTATGACCCATAGTGCAGTAATGATATTTTATTTGTTTGTATTGATTATTTTCCTGCATGGAGAAATTAAATAGTGTCAATGAATTCATTGAGAATATGACCCATAGTGCAGTAGTGATATTTTATTTGTTTCACTTTTATTGTTTTCCTGCATGCAAAAATTAAGTGGTGTCCATAAATTAATTGGGAGTATGACCCATAATGCAGTAATGATATTTTCTTTGTTTTGCTTTCATTGTTTTCCTGCTTGCAAAAATTTAGTGGTGTCCATAAATTAATTGGGAATATGACCCATAATGCAGTAATGATATTTTATTTGTTTAGATTGTATTCTTGCATGGAGAAATTAAATGGTGTCAGTGAATGTCCATAAGTTAATTTGGAATATGACCCATAGTGCAGTAGTGATATTTTATTTGTTTTGATTGTTTTCCTGCATGAAGAAATTAAGAGGTGTCCATAAATAATTTTGGAATATATTTGGACCCATAATGCAGTAATGATATTTTCTTTGTTTTGTTTTCATTGTTTTCCTGCATGGAGAAATTAAGTGGTGTCCATAAATTAATTGGGAATATGACCCATAATGCAGTAATGATATTTTCTTTATTTGTTTTGATTATTTTCCTGCATGGAGAAATTAAATAGTGTCAATGAATTCATTTGGAGTATGACCCATAGTGCAGTAATGATATTTTATTTGTTTTGGTTATTTTTCTGCATGGAGAAATTAAATAGTGTCAATGAATTCATTGGGAGTATGACCCATAGTGCAGTAGTGATATTTTATTTGTTTTGATTATTTTCCTGCATGGAAAAATTAAGTCGTGTCCATAAATTAATTTGGAATATGACCCATAATGCAGTAATGATATTTCTTTGTTTTGCTTTCATTGTTTTCCTGCATGGAAAAATTAAGTGGTGTCCATAAATTAATTTGGAGTATGACCCATAGTGCAGTAATGATATTTTATTTGTTTCACTTTTATTGTTTTCCTGCATGGAGAAATTAAGTGGTGTCCATAAATTAATTGGGAATATGACCCATAATGCAGTAATGATATTTTATTTGTTTTGATTGTATTCTTGCATGGAGAAATTAAATGGTGTCAGTGAATGTCCATAAGTTAATTGGGAATATGACCCATAGTGCAGTAATGATATTTTATTTGTTTTGATTGTTTTCCTGCATGGAGAAATTAAGAGGTGTCCATAAATTAATTTGGAATATATTTGGACCCATAATGCAGTAATGATATTTTCTTTGTTTTGTTTTCATTGTTTTCCTGCATGGAGAAATTAAGTGGTGTCCATAAATTAATTGGGAATATGACCCATAATGCAGTAATGATATTTTATTTGTTTTGATTGTATTCTTTCATGGAGAAATTCAGTGGTGTCAGTGGATGTCCATGAATTAATTTGGAATATGACCCATAGTGCAGTAATGATATTTTATTTGTTTTGATTGTTTTCCTGCATGGAGAAATTAAGAGGTGTCCATAAATTAATTGGGAATATGACCCATAGTGCAGTAATGATATTTTCTTTATTTGTTTTGCTTTCATTGTTTTCCTACATGAACAAATTAAGAGGTGTCAATAAATTAATTTGGAGTATGACCCATAATGCAGTAATGATATTTTCTTTGTTTTGATTGTATTCTTTCATGGAGAAATTCAGTGGTGTCAGTGGATGTCCATGAATTAATTTGGAATATGACCCATAGTGCAGTAATGATATTTTATTTGTTTTGATTGTTTTCCTGCATGGAGAAATTAAGAGGTGTCCATAAATTAATTGGGAATATGACCCATAGTGCAGTAATGATATTTTCTTTATTTGTTTTGCTTTCATTGTTTTCCTACATGAACAAATTAAGAGGTGTCAATAAATTAATTTGGAGTATGACCCATAATGCAGTAATGATATTTTCTTTGTTTTGTTTTCATTGTTTTCCTGCAAGGAGAAATGAAATGGTGTCAATGAGTTCATTGGGAATATGGCCCATAGTTCTTTATTTGTTTTGCTTTCATTGTTTTCCTGCGTGGAGAAATTAAATGGTGTCAATGAACTCATTGGGAATATGGCTCATAGTGCAGTAATGATATTTTATTTATATTTTTTTCTTTATCAGGGCTCAACAGTATCCAGGGAAGCAAGTGATAAAGAGAAGGTATGGAGCCATCCCTGCCAGCCTTTCCTTTCTCCTGGTGGCTGGAAGCAGACAGGATCCAGCTGAGTTCCCTTTTCCATAGGAAAGGGGAGGTTTCACAGGCCCTGGGTTTAACCTGTCTCTGTCCCCCCTTTCAGGCTGTGGAGGAGCTGGTCCTGCCCTGCCCTGCCCCGTTGTGGTGGCACTGCCACTCCCTGGGGACAATCCCAGCACAACCAAACCCCACTTAGGGCCCTGGTGTCCCTGTGGAAGGGTTTCCTCAGAGCACCCCTGAGCACCAACCTGAGGCAGGTCAGGGTTAGATTTTCCACCAGAGGATTTGTAAACCAGACCAGCTCCTCTCAGATAGAATTGTATCAGCCCTGCAGGGAGCCTGGATGGCCATGAACAGCAGAGATCCCCTGGAGGGACACTGGGTCCTGGAAGGGATAAAGAGCACTACCCCACCTGGTTTTAACTGAAAATCCCCCCTGAGTTATGAGGGATAGGTCCTGAAAGGGATAAAGAACACTGACCCAGCTGGGTTTAACAGAGGATATCCCCCCCAAAGTTATGAGGGATAAAGAACACTGGCCCAGCTGGTTTTAACTGAAAATCCCCCCTGAGTTATGAGGGATAGGTCCTGAAAGGGATAAAGAACACTGCCACAGCTGGTTTGAATAGCAGATATTCCCCTGGAATTATCAGGGATAGGTCCTGGAAGGGATAAAGAGCACTGCCACAGCTGGTTTGAACAGCAGATATTCCCCTGGAATTATGAGGGATGGGTCCTGGAAGAGATAAAGAACACTGCCACAGCTGGTTTGAACAGCAGATATTCCCCCAGAGTCATGAGGGGTAGGTCCTGGAAGAGATAAAGACCATTGCCCCACCTGGTTTTAGCAGAAGATATTCCCCTGGAATTAGGATGGATAGGTCCTGGAAGAGATAAGAACTCTGCCCCAGCTGGTTTTAACAGCAGCTATCCCCTCAGAGTTATGAGGGATAGGTCCTGGAAGGGATAAAGAACGTTGCCTCAGCTGGTTTGAACAGCAGATATTCCCCTGGAATTATGAGGGACAGGTCCTAGAAGGGATAAAGAACACTGCCCCACCTGGTTTTAACTGAAAATCCCCCCAGAGTTATAAGGGATAGGTCCTGGAAGGGATAAGGAACACTGCCCCACCTGGTTTTAACTGAAAATCTCCCCTAGAGTTATAAGGGATAGGTCCTGGAAGGGATAAAGAACATTGCCTCAGCTGGTTTTAACAGCAGATATTCCCCTGGAATTATCAGGGATAGGTCCTGGAAGAGATAACATGGCCCCAGCTGGTTTGAACAGCAGATATCCCCCTGAGTTGTGAGGGATAGGTCCTGGAAGAGATAAAGAACACTGCCCCAGCTGGTTTGAACAGCAGATATCCCCCCCAAAGTTATAGGTCCTGGAAGGGATAAAGAACACTGCGCCACCTGGTTTGAACTGAAAATCCCCCCCAGAGTTGTGAGGGATAGGTCCTGGAAGAGAGAAAGAACCTTTCCCCAGCTGGTTTTAACAGCAGATATCTTCCTGGAATTATGAGGGATAGGTCCTGGAAGAGATAAGAACTCTGCCCCATCTCATTTGAACAGCTGCCCATTAACAGAAGATCCCCCCAGATTTCTGAGGGTTAGGTCCTGGAAGAGATAAAGAAAAAACCCTCCTCAAGGTGTTCCAGCAGCTAATAACAGAACACATCCTGCACTGAACCCCCCAGGGCAGTGCAGATCCTGGGCTGAGCAGAGGCTGAGCCCCCACACCCCCTCTGTGCCAGCCCTGCCCCTGGCTGGGGATTTGACCTCAGGCTTTTCATTGCAGGCCAAGGATCTCCCAACGTTCAAGGACAACGACTTCTTGAATGAGGGTCAGAAGCTGCACGTTGGAGAAGAGAGTAAAAAGAACTTCCTTGAAAAGCTGAAGCGGGATGTGGAGGTAATTTTTGCTGCTCTGTCTCCCTGTCACTGCTGGCTCCAGGGGCTGCAGAAATCATTCCTTGGAATGATTTGGAACACAAACCCTATGAGGAACCACTGAGGGAGCTGGGGTTGTTCAGCCTGGAGAAAAGGAGACTCAGGGGTGACTTTATCACTCTCTACAACTCCCTGAAGGGTGGCTGTGCTCAGCTGGGCTTGGGCTCTTTCTCCAGGCAGCACTGACAGAATGAGAGGACACAGCCTCAAGCTGCACCAAGGGAAGTATAGGTCAGATCTTAGGAAAAAGTTTTTCACAGAAACAGTGATAAAGAACTGGAATGGTTTGCCTGGGGAGGTGGTGGAGTCACCATCCCTGGATGTGTTTAAGAACAGACTGGATGTGGCACTGGTGCCATGGTTTGGTTGAGGTGTTGGAGCATGGGTTGGACTCGATGATCTTGAAGATCTCTTCCAACCTAAAAATTGTGTGATTCTGTGATTCTTCCTGCACCAGGCCACAGAATCACAGAATTTCCAGGTTGGAAGAGACCTTCAAGATCATCGAGTCCAACCCATGTTCCAACACCCCAGGGCCCTGCTGAGGGCAGGGGCCCTGTGGAGCTGCTCTGGAGCCTCAGGAGGGTTCAGCTCTCCCTCCAGCCCTTCCTTAGGGAGGCACTGCAGGGCAGGGCTGAGCATTCCCAGCCCTGCACCACCAGTCTCACTCCTGCCTCTCTCCCAGTTTTTAGCCCAGCTGAAAATCATGGATTACAGCCTGCTGGTGGGCATCCACGACGTGGACAGGGCCGAGCAGGAGGAGATGGAAGTGGAGGAGAGGGCAGAGGATGAGGAGTGTGAGAACGACGGCCTGGGGGGGAACCCCATCTCCTCCTACGGGACCCCCCCCGACAGCCCCGGGAACCTCCTCAACTACCCCCGGTTCTTTGGGCCCGGGGAGTTCGACCCCTCCGTGGATGTGTACGCCATGAAGAGCCACGAGAGTGAGTGGGGCAGCTGGGGAGGCTGTGAGGGAGCTGAGGAGGAGCTGAGGAGGGCAGGGAGGGTGAGAGGGAGCTGAGGAGGAGCTGGGGTGGGCAGGGGAGCTGAGGAGGAGCTGTGGAGGGCAGGGAGGCTGTGAGGGTGCTGAGGGGAGCTTTGGAGGAAAAGGAGGATATCAGAGGGAGCTGGGGAGGGCAGGGAAGGTGTGAGGGGTGCAGTTGGGGATGCTCAGGGGCTGATTTTTGAGGAGGGGATGAAGCTGGGGATGCTCAGGAGCTGTTTCTGGAGGATGGGATGAAGCTGGGGATGCCCAGGGGCTGTTTTTGGAGGTGGAGGTATAGCTGGGGGTGCCCAGGGGCTGTTTCTGGAGGTGGGGATGAAGCTGGGGATTCTCAGGGAGTGTTTTTGGAGGATGGGATGAAGCTGGGGATGCCTTGGGGCTGTTTCTGGAGGAGAGGATGAAGCTGGGGGTACCCAGGGAGTGTTTTTGGAGGATGGGATGAAGCTGGCTGTGCCCAGGGGATGAAGCTGGGGGTACCCAGGGGCTGTTTCTGGAGGAGAGGGTGCAGCTGGGGGTGCCTTGGAGCTGATTTTAGAGGAGGGGATGGAACTGGGAGTGCTCAGGGGCTGGTTTTGGAGCTGGCTGTGCCCAGGGGCTGTTTCTGGAGGATGGGATGAAGCTGGCTGTGCCCAGGGGCTGCTTTTGGAGCTGGCTGTGCCCAGGGTGCCTGAGCTGAGCCCCTCTGTGCCCCACAGGTGCCCCCAGGAAGGAGGTTTATTTCATGGCCATCATCGACATCCTCACGCCCTACGACACCAAGAAGAAAGCTGCGCACGCTGCCAAAACCGTGAAGCACGGGGTGAGCCTGGGGGGCCTGGGGGGGCCTGGGAGAGCCTGGGGGGCCTGGGGCGGCTCTGGG
This sequence comes from Acrocephalus scirpaceus scirpaceus, assembly GCA_910950805.1. Lineage (NCBI taxonomy): Eukaryota > Metazoa > Chordata > Aves > Passeriformes > Sylviidae > Acrocephalus > Acrocephalus scirpaceus. The sequence goes on along the minus strand of OU383798.1, from coordinate 4,455,867 downwards.
GGGCCTGGGGGGCTCTGGGGGAGCCCTGGGGGGCCCTGGAGGCTCTGCTGCATCTCCTGGGGGGCTCTGGGGAGGCC
>OU383798.1:4424279-4455295 GCA_910950805.1 Acrocephalus scirpaceus scirpaceus | reverse complement strand
AACAGGACAGAGGGAATGGGATACCAGGAATGAGATACCGGGGATGGGATCGGGACACCGGGAATGGGAATGGGATACCGGGAACGGGACAGAGGGAACGGGAACGGGATACCGGGAATGGGAACAGGACACCGGGAACGGGAACAGGACACCGGGAATGGGATACCAGGAATGAGATACCGGGGATGGGATCAGGACACCGGGAACGGGAATGGGATACCGGGAATGTGAACGGGAATGGGAACGGGATACCGGGATACCGGGAACGGGACAGACGGAACAGGAATGGGATACCGGGAACGGGACCGGGACAGAGGGACCGGGAATGGGATACCGGGAACAGGACACTGGGAATGGGAACGGGACACCGGGAACGGGAATGGGATACCGGGAATGGGACACCGAAAGTGGGAACGGGACAGCAGGAATGGGAACGGGATATTGGGAAAGGGAGAACGGGAACGGGACACCGGGAATGGGGCACCGGGAACGGGACACTGGCACCGGAACCACTGGGCACAGGGACACCGGCTCCAGGCACCGGGAAAGGGACACCGGACACCGGGAACGGGACACCGGACAGCGGCCCCAAGCACAGCGACACCGGACACCGGCACGGCGCCGACCTGGACCAGCACCGGGACACCGGAACCGGGCCAAGCGAGCCCTGAGACCGGCACCGGGCATAGCGGGAACCCCCGGGAGCACCGGGAGCCCCGGAGCGGCGGCACCGGGCGGGGCGGGGAGGCTCCGGTAACCCCGGGGGTGCGGGACCGGCGCGGTTCGTTCAGCGCCTCCCGCTCCTCTTCCTCCTTCCTGCCCCTTTCCCTTTTCTATTTCCTTTTCCTTCCCAGCTCTTCCTTTTATTTTTAATTATTTTTAAATTCTTTTTTTCCTTTCCTCCCTTTTTTCTTTTCCTCCTTCCTGCTCTTCCCACCATTTTTTCCCTTTCCTTTTCTCCTGTTCTTTTTTCTTCCTTTTCAATTTAATTTTTTATTTTTTATTTTTATTTTTAATTTATATTTTTATATTTTTATTTATATTTTTATTTTTGATTTTTAATTTTTAATTTTTAATTTTTAATTTTTAATTTTTAATTTTTAATTTTTAATTTTTATTTTTATTTTTTGTCTGATTTCCCCCGTTTTCTTCCCTTCCTTCTCTGCGTCGTTTCCATCTTTCTTTAATTTCCCTCTATTTTTTCTTACCTTCCTTTTTTCCCTTCCCTTTCCCTCAATTCCCTGTTTTCCCTTCCCCCAATTCCCTGTTTTCCCTTTTCCCCAATTTCCCTCTACTTTCCTTGGGTTTTTCCCCTTCCTTTCTCCCCCTTCTTTCCCATTTTCCCTTTTTTTCCTAATTTCTCCCTGTTTTTCTTCTTTCCCTCACCCTTCGTTTCCATTTTTCCCTTTTCTCTAATTTTTCCTGCCTTTTTTCCCTCCCTTCCCCCCCTTTCATTTCTCCTTTTCCTTTTCTTTCCCTCATTTCCCCCCTATTTTTTCCTATTTTTCCTATTTTTTTCCTATTTTTTCCTATTTTTTCCTATTTTTTTTCTTCCCCCTCCCCTTCCAATTTTCCATTTTCCCTCTTGAAATTCCTTTTTTTCCCTTTTTTTTCCCTTCCCTTTCCTTCCCCCCTCCCATTTCCCCTTTTCCTTTTCTTTCCCTCATTTCCCCCCTATTTTTTCCTAATTTTTTCCTATTTTTTTCTCCAAATTTTTTCCTATTTTTTTCTCCAAATTTTTTCCTATTTTTTTCTCCAAATTTTTTCCTATTTTTTCCTATTTTTTCTCCTATTTTTTCCTATTTTTTCCTATTTTTTCTCCTATTTTTTCCTATTTTTTCCTGGTTTTCCCTATTTTTTCTCCTATTTTTTCCCTATTTTTTCCTATTTTTTCCTATTTCTTTCCTATTTTTTCTCCTTTTTTTCCTATTTTTTTCCCTATTTTTCCTCTTTTTTTCCCATTTTTTCCCTATTTTTTCCCTTTTTTTTTTCCAATTTTTTTTCTTCCCCCTCCCCTTCCAATTTCCCATTTTCCCTCTTGAAATTCCCTTTATTTTTAGTTTATTTTGGTTTTTTCTCTTCCCTTTCCTTCCCCCTCCTTTTATCCCGGGTCACAATTTGGGGTCCCTGGAGGGGGGGGGGACACGGGGCCGGGACCTTCGGAATTTTGGGGTCATTCCAGCGGATTTTGGGGCGCTCTGATTTCCCCCCCCGGGGATCTCCGGGTCTGGGGGGGTTCCAGGGGGGTCCCCCCAATCTCGGCCCCTCCTCCGCAGCCCCCCCCAAAAAGGAATCGGGGTCACGTGAGGCGGGCGGGGCTTGGCGGAGGCTGGAGGTGGGAAAAAAATAAAAAATAAATAAAAAAATAAAATTAAAAAGAGAAAAAAAATTTAAAAAAAAAAAAGGAGGAGGAAGGAGAAAAAAAAAAAGGAAGAGGAAGGAGGGAAAAAAAAAAAAAGAGGGAGAAAAAAATTAAAAAAAAAGAGAGAGGGGAGGAAAAAAATATTTTAAAAAATATAAAATAAAATAAAATAAAAAAAGGCCGCGGCCGCAGCGCCGCCCGAGTTGAGCCGAGCCGAGCCGAGCCGAGCCGAGCCGAGCCGAGCCGAGCCGAGCCGAACCGCGGGAGCGGCGGGAGCGGAGGGGCGGCCGCGGGGCCGCCGCCGCCACCAGGTAGGGACGCGGCCCCGGTGTCCCCCCCCCCCCATCCCCGGTGTCCCCCCCCGGTCCCGGTGTCCCCCCCCGTCCCCAAAGATGGCGATGGCCGCCGCCACCCCCGCTCGGTGCCCCGGGACCGCACCGGGCCGTACCGGGGCTCCGCACCGGGGAAGGGGCGGGGCGGGGCCCCCCCCGGGCAGGGCGGCGCTGACAGCCGGGCCCCGGTACAAAGGGGACGCACCGGGACCACCGGGGCCGCCCCACGCCCGGTCCCGGCGCGGCTGCGCGGCCCCGGAGGCGGCGGGAGGTGCCGGGGGCGCAGCCGGGACAACAACGCCGCCCCCCCACCCCGAACCGGGGCACAGCGCGGGGCGGCGGCCGCTGGGTGTCAGTGTCCCATGGGTGTCCCCTGGGTGTCAGTGTCCCATGGGTGTCCCCTGGGTGTCAGTGTCCCCCGTGTCGTCGGTGTCCCCTGGGTGTCAGCGTCCCCTGGGTGTCGGTGTCCCCTGGGTGTCAGTGTCCCATGGGTGGCAGTGGGCATCTCGTGTCAGTGTCCCCTGGGTGTCCCCTGGGTGTCCCCCGGGTGTCGGTGTCCCCCCGGTGTCAGTGTCCCCCCGGTGTCGGTGTCCCCCGGATGTCAGTGTCCCCTGGGTGTCGGTGGCCATCTCGTGTCCGTGTCACCCCCGGTGTCAGTGTCCCCCGGGTGTCGGTGTCCCCCCTCGGATGTCAGTGACCATTTCGTGTCAGTGTCCCCTGGGTGTTAGTGGCCACCCTGTGTCCATGCGCCCCGCGTGTCAGTGTCCCCTGGGTGTCAGTGGCCACCCCCTGTCCGTGTCCCCTGGGTGTCAGTGGCCACCCCCTGTCCGTGTCCCCTGGGTGTCAGTGTCCCCCCATGTCCGTGTCCCCCGAGTGTCCGTGGCCATTTCGTGTCAGTGTCCCCCAGTGTGTCAGTGTCCCCCCATGTCCGTGTCCCCCTTGTGTCAGCGGCCACCCCGTGTCCGTGCCCCACGTGTGTCAATGTCCCCCAGTGTGTCAGTGTCCCCTGGGTGTCAGTGGCCACCCGGTGTCCATGTCCCCCCCGTGTGCCAGTGTCCCTCGTGTATCAGTGTCCCCCCCACGGGTGTCAGTGGCCATTTCGTGTCCGTGTCTCTTGTGTGTCAGTGTCCCCCGCGGTGTCAGTGTCCCCTGGGTGTCAATGTCCCCTGGGTGTCAGTGTCCCCCCGTGTCCGTGTCCCCTGGGTGTCAGCGGCCACCTCATGTGTCTGTGTCCCCCCGTGTCCGTGTTCCTCCGGTGTCAGTGTCCCCTGGGTGCCAGTGTCCCCCCCCATCCATGTCCCCCGGGTGTCAGTGACCATTTCGTGTCCATGTCCCCTGGTGTCAGTGTCCCCTGTCCGTGTACCCCCCGGTGTCAGTGTCCCTCGTGTGTCAGTGTCCCCTGTCCGTGTCCCCTGAGTGTCCGTGGCCATCTCGTGTCGATGTCCCCACCATGTGTCTGTGTCCCTCTGTGTCCGTGTCCCCTGGATGTCAGCGGCCACCCCGTGTCCATGTGCCCCGTGGGTCAGTGTCCCCTGGGTGTCCGTGTCCCCCCGTATCCCTGTCCCCCTTGTGTCACCCCCCGCGCTGTCCCGTCCCCGTCCCCGTGCTCTCGTGTCCTTGTCCCCGCACGTTTGTGGTCACTCGTGTCCAGCGGGGCTCCCTCCCCCATCCCGCCCGGCCCCTCCGCGGCTCCGGGACCGGCGGGGGGGTCCCGGTGGGGGCTACCGGGGGTGGCGGGGCTGCGCTCCGGGGCTGTCCCCGAGTGTTCCCAGGGCTGTCCCCGAGTGTTCCCGGTGCTCCGGGGTTGTCCCCGGGTATTCCCGGGGCTGTCCCCTGGCGTTCCCGGTGCTCCGGGATTGTCCCCTCCCGTTCCCGGTGTTCCCGGTGCTCCGGGGCTGTTCCCGGAGCTCCGGCGTTGTCCCCTCGCGTTTCCCGGTGCTCCGGGGGTTGTCCCCTCCCGTTCCCGGTGCTGTCCCCTCGCGTTCCCGGCTCTCCGGGCCCAGTGGGCCCCGTGCTTGGCCCGGGCCGTTCCGGCGGAGCCGTCCCGGGGCATTTCCCGAGCCCCGAGCTCGGGGGTCCCGCGGTGACTTTGAAACGCCCTTCCCCAGCCGTGCCCGGCCCGGGGGGCTCCGGGGGTGCCGGGGTTTTGTCCCGGTACAGAAAATCGCTGCCGGTTTATCAGAACCGGTTCGCGCCGGTGCCTCGGGCTCCCCCCTCCCGCCATTGGCGGCTGCGAGCACCGAAAGCGCCGGAATTCGCCCCAAAACGCGGCCGGGGGTCCTCGCTGCCCTGTCCCCGTCCCACCCACCCCCGCCAGGCACCGGGGCCGCGGGACCCCCGGACACGGGAGGGGCTGGCAGGGTCCCCCTGCTGTCACCCGGGGTGGGGAGGGGCTGGGGGCAACACCCAGAGGGGCTGGGGGCAGCAACCGGGGGGGCTGGGCTGGGAGGGGGTTCGGGGGTCCCCAACCTCCCCCGGTGCTTCTGGAGCCCCTTGGCTGCCGCGCTGCCAGCACAGAGGTGTCACCAAGGTCCCCATCCCAATGGTGTCCCCATCCCTGTGGTGTCACCAAGGTCCCCATCCCAGCAGTGTCCCCATCCCAGTGGTGTCACCGAGGTCCCAAACCCAGTGGTGTCCCCATCCCTGTGGCGTCCACGAGGTCCCAAACTGTGGTGTCCCCATCCCAGCAGTGTCCCCATCCCTGTGGTGTCACCGAGCTCCCCATCCCTGTGGTGTCACCGAGGTCCCCATCCCTGTGGTGTCCCTATGCCTGTGGTGTCACTGAGGTCTCTGTCCCAGTGGTGTCCCCATCCCTGTGATGTCCCCATCCCTGTGATGTCCCCATCCCTGTGGTGTCCCCAAGGACCCAAACCCAGTGGTGTCACCAAGGTCCCCATCCCTGTGGTGTCCCCATCCCAGTGTGTCCCCATCCCTGTGGTGTCCCCAAGGTCCCAAACCCAGTAGTGTCACCAAGGTCCCAAACCCTGCGGTGCCCCCGAGGTCCCCATCCCTGTGGTGTCACCGAGGTCCCCATCCCTGTGGTGTCACTGAGGTCCCCGTCCCAGCAGTGTACCCATCCCAGGGGTGTCCCCGTCCCAGCGGTGTCCCCATCCCTGTGGTGTCCCCATCCCTGTGGCATCTTCATTCCAGTGCCAGCAATGTCCCCATCCCTGCAAAATCCCAGTCCCAGTGGTGTCCCTGTCCCTGCAGCATCACCACATCCATACCAGCAGTGTCCCCATCCCTGTGGCACCTCCATCCCAGTCCCAGCGGTGTCCCTGTTCCTGCAGTGCCTCCATGCTGGTCCCACTGGGACACCTCCCAATGGTGTCCCTGTCCCTGCAGCATCACCACTCCAGTCCCAGCAGTGTCCCCATCCCAGTGGCACCTCCATCCCTGTCCCAGCAGTGTCCCCATCCCTGGTGCAGGTGTCCCTATGTGTGTGTGTACTGTAGCCCATGTGTCCCCCTGTGTGTCCCTGCATGTCACACTCATGTCCCTGTGTGCCCATGCATGTCACACGTATGTCTCTGTGTGTCCCTGTGTCCCTGCGTGTCCTTGCCTGTCACATGTGTGTCCCTACATGACCCTGTGTGTCACACTCATGTCCTTGTGTGTCCCTGTATCTCCCTGCGTGTCTCTGCATATCACATGTGTATCCCTGTGTGTCCCTGTGTGTCACACGTGTGTTCGTATGTGTCCCTGTGTGCTCCTTTATGTCCCTGTGTGTGCCTGTGTGTCCTTGTGTGTCCCTGTGTCTCCCTGTGTGTCTCTGCATGTCACACGTGTATCCCTGTGTGTCCATGCGTGTCCCTGCATGTCACACATGTGTCCCTGTGTGCTCCTTTATGTCCCTGTGTGTCCCACGTGTGTCCCTGTGTGTCACACATGTGTCTCTGTGTGTCACATGTGTGTCCCTGTGTGTCACTCATGTCCCTGTGTATCCCTGTGTGTCACACTTGTGTCCCTGTGTGTCCCTGTGTGTCACGCTCATGTTCCTGTGTGTCCCTGTGTGTCCATGCGTGTCTCTGCATGTCACACGTGTCCCTGTGTGCTCCTTTATGTCCCTGTGTGTCCCACGTGTGTCCCTGTGTCACACACATGTCTCTGTGTGTCATACCTGTGTGTCCCCGTGTGTCACACTTGTGTCCCTGTGTGTCCCTGTGTGTCACTCATGTCCCTGTGTATCCCTGTGTGTCATACCTGTGTGTCCCTGTGTGCCTCTGTGTGTCATGCGTGTGCCCCTGTGTGTCACACACGTGTCTCTGTGTGTCATACCTGTGTGTCCCTGTGTGTCACACGTGTGCCCCTGTGTGTCACACATGTGTCTCTGCGTGTCCCTGTGTGTCACATGGGTGTCCCTGCATGTCACACTTGTGTCCCTGCATGTCCCATGTGTCACACGTGTGTCCCCATGGGCTGTGCGGTGCCACCACCGGTGCCCCAGCCGTGCCCCCGCCGTGTCCCCACTCATCCCCGTGATCCCGGTGTCCCCTGGGGGCTGTGACAACATTCCGGCCACTCTCCCGGTGTCTTGTTGCCATGGAAACGATCAACCCACGGCCATCCTGGAATTGGGGATTTTCTGTAGGAAAAAACCTGGAATTGTGCCTGGAGGGCAACACCAAAATTGGGGATTTTCTGTAGGAAAAACCTGGAATTCTGTCTGGAGCCCAACACCAAAATTGGGGATTTTCTGTAGGAAAAAACCTGGAATTCTGTCTAGAGGTCAACACAGGAATTGGGGATTTTCTGTAGGAAAAAACCTGGAATTCTGTCTAGAGGTCAACCCAGGAATTGGGGATTTTCTGTAGGAAAAAACCCATGGAATTCCAGCTGGAAATGCCTTTTCCATGGAACCAACCCCAAATCCATTTTTTCTTGCTCTATGTGTGCACAGCCACATCTGAGAATACCAAAATTTCAGTTTGCCTTATCAACAATTTGTATTAAATCAAAACATTGCAGAAATAATATCTTTAATGGTCTTGAATACAACAAAATTTAATTTATTCTGGCCATTAATCATAAAAAGTTACTGAAGATCTGAACGATCTATAAGTAAAACGGCAGCAACAAGAATTTAAATATAAATTTAATTTTAAGGGAGGGATTGAAAATGGAGGGATTGAAAAATGGAGGGATTAAATTTAATGGAGGGATTAAAAATGGAAGGATTAAAACCAGAGGGATTAAAATTTGAAGGATTTAATATGAAGGGATTTAATTTACTGGAGGGTTTAAAAGGATGTCTGAACTAAAGTTCAGTCCTTTGGCCAGAACTGATGAGAAATCACTGTTGCCTCCTCTCCTGAATCCAGGAGATCTCAACTCTGATTCTTTTGTTGTTTTGAATCAGACTCTGAGTCAGTTGTTATTATTATTATTAATAATAATGATATTATTATTAATATTATTATTATTATTAATAATATTATATTTATTATATGATATTAATGATATTATTATTATTATTATTATTATTATTATTATTATTATTATAGGGTGTAATAACAGAAGTGATGCCCCATGGGTGACAGGTGACAATCCCCACCCTGTCCCCTGCGGTGGCTCCCCCACGTCCCCTCCCCACCCTTTTTGGGGGATCCTTAAAGGGATTTTCCCGCAGGGAGGATCCGCCCTGGGGCTCTCCAAGATGCACAGAACCACCCGGATAAAGATCACGGAGCTCAACCCTCACCTGATGTGCGCCCTGTGCGGCGGCTACTTCATCGACGCCACCACCATCGTGGAGTGCCTGCACTCCTGTGAGTGTCCCCGAGGGTCCCCAAATGTCCCCTGGTGTGTTGGTTTGGAAGACAGGTGTCTGCTGGGGACAACACAGGAATTGGGGATTTTCTGTAGGAAAAATCCCATGGAATTCCAGCTGGAAATGCCTTTTCCATGGAACCAACCCCAAATTAATTTTTTTCTTGCTCTGTGTGTGCACAGCCACATCTGAGAATCCCGAAACTTCAGTTTGCCTTATCAACAAACAAAGCCAGGGCTTCCCTTGGAATAGAGAATGTAAATCCTTTTCCCTCCAAATTATTGTAATTTTGCAATTTGGGGGTTTCAGGTAAAGATACGGGAATAGGAGTGACAGTTCTTTAATAGGAATATTAAATAATACAAATGTGGTAGTACAAAAAAAACAAGGAAGGAAACAAAAGTCCTGGAAAAACCCTGACAGGGTAAGGGATACGACCTGACACCTGTTGGTCAGGGTGTTGGGAGCAGTTTGGATAAATCCTCCTGGAGTGACAGATGTGGTTCTTTGGAGCTGAGATGATCCTGTGGAGAAATCCAGTGGTGGTGAGATGGATCTGGTCTTCTTCTGGGGATTCAGTGGGAAAAGAACTGGATCCCCGGTGTTCCTGAGTCCTAGTTTTTATCTAGGTAGGAATGGTTGGCTCCGCCCACACTGGGTGGGGCATCTCCCAATGGGATGATGTAATGTGTGATGTCATTGGTGACCCTTCATGGTCCAATAGCAAAGGATATACAATGGGGTGATGTAATATGTGATGTCATTGGTGAACCTTAATGGCCCATTAACAGAGGATATACAATGGTGTGATGTCATGTGTAATGTCATTGGTGAACCTTCATGGCCCATTAACAGCGGATATACAATGGTGTGATGTAATGTGTCACGTGATTGGTGAGCTTTGATAGCCCACTGATGTAATGTGTCATGTGATTGGTGAGCCTTCATGGCCCATTAGCAGCAGATATACAACAGGGTGATGTCATGTGTGATGTCATTGGTGAGCCTTCACGGCCCATTAACGTGGGGGGCACAGGGGGCTCCCCATGATGTAATGTGTCACGTGATTGGTGAGCCTTCATGGCCCATTAATAGGATATACAATGGGATGATGTAATGTGTCGTGTGATTGGTGAACCTTAATGGCCCATTAATAGAATATACAATGGATGATGTCATGTGTGATGTCACTGGTGAGCCTTCATGGCCCATTATCAGCAGATATCCCCAATGATGTCATGTGTGATGTCACTGGTGAGCCTTCATGGCCCATTAATGGAGGACATACAATGGGATGATGTAATGTGTGATGTCATTGGTGAACCCTTATGGTCCAATAGCAGAAGATATCCCCGATGATGTCATGTGTTACATCATTGCTGACCCTTCATGGCCCGTTATCAGCAGATATCCCCGATGATGTCATGTGTGATGTCATTGGTGAACCTTCATGGCCCATTAGCAGCAGATATCCCCGATTATGTCATGTGTGATGTCACTTGTGAGCCTTCATGGCTCATTATCCGCAGATATGCCCAATGACGTCATGTGTGATGTCATTGGTGAGCCTTTGTGGCCCATTATGAGCAGATATCCCCGATGATGTCATGTGTGATGTCATTGCTGAGCCTTCATGGCCCATTAACGGAGGATATACAATGGGATGATTCTGTCTGGAGGCCAACACCAAAACTGGGGATTTTCTGTAGGAAAAATCATGGAAAAATCACGTAATGTGTCACGTCATTGACATGACATGTCATGACTCCCTCTCCTCTGGAGTGACAAGAGAGAAAGAAAAACAAAAATCTCAATGACTTTTCACAGATGAAATAGAATGAACATTTTTTGGTTATAAAACCCAAAAATCCTGGGTGTCCCTAAACCCCGCAGCGCCCACCCTGTGCACCCCACAGAGCTGTAGGGGATGCGCAGGGATCTGCTCCCCAGGATGGATTCCCAGATTATTTTTGGGGGTGAAATCTTATTTTTTTGTGGTTTTGATCCCCTAACCCACAAATATCCCAAAAAAAAGCAGGATCTCCCAAACCCATCCGCAGCCAGGATTTTCCCAGGAATTTTGGGCAATCTGGAATTTCAATTTCCCACCCCAAAGCAAGAGCACTGAGGCTGGTGAAAAGTCACTTATGGCTGGAATTATTCCCATTTATGTGGAAAACAAATGGGTTTTGTTTTCGGGTGTGGGGGTCCCCAGGGTGGTGTGGGGGTCCCAGGGGCTCTGTCCCCGTTGTCCCCACGCTCAGGGGGGTCCCTGTGTCCCCGCAGTCTGCAGGACCTGCATCGTGCGATACCTGGAGACCAACAAGTACTGCCCCATGTGCGACGCACAGGTGCACAAATCACGGCCCCTGCTCAGCATCAGGTGAGCCCGGGGGGCTCCTGGGGGCTTGGGGGGCTCCTGGGGGGCTTGGGGGACTCCTGGGGGCTTGGGGGGCTCCTGGGGGGCTCCAGGGGGCTTGGGGGACTCCTGGGGGGCTTGGGGGGCTCCTGGGGGGCTTGGGGGGCTCAGGGGGCTCCTGGAGGGTTTGGGGGGCTCCTGGAGGGCTTGGGGGGCTCCTGGGGTTTTGGGAGGCTCCTGGGGGGCTTGGGGGGCTCCAGGGGGGCTTGGGGAGCTCCTGGGGGGCTCCTGGGGGATTTGGGGAGCTCCTGGGGGCTCCTGGGGGGCTCCTGGAGGCTTTGGGGGGCTCCAGGGGGGCTCCTGGGGGCTTGGGGGGCTCCTGGGGCTCAGGGGGCTCCTGGAGGGTTTGGGGGACTCCTGGGGGCTCGAGGGACTTGGGGGTCTCCTGGGGGTTTTGGGGGTCTCCTGGGGGTTTTGGGGGGCTCCTGGGGTTTTGGGGGGCTCCAGGGGGGCTTGGGGAGCTCCTGGGGGGCTTGGGGGACTCCAGAGGGGCTCGAGAGGCTCAGGAGGCACAGGGCCCTGGGGAGCTTGAGGGGCTCCTGGGGGGCTTGGGGGGCACCACGGGGCTCGGGGGGCTCCTGGGGGCTCGGGGGACTCCTGGGGGGCTTGGGGGGCTCAGGGGGCTCCTGGAGGGTTTGGGGGGCTCCTGGGGGCTCGGGAGGCTCCTGGGGTTTTGTGGGGCTCCTGGGGGCTTGGGGGGCTCCAGGGGGGCTTGGGGAGCTCCTGGGGGCTTGGGGGGCTCCTGGGGGCTCCTGGGGGCTCAGGGGCCTCGAGGGACCTGGGGGGCTCCTGGGGGTTTGGGTGGCTCCTGGGGGCTTGGGGGGCTCCTAGGGGGCTCCAGGGGGGTTTGGGGGGCTCCTGGGGGCTCGGGGAGCTCCTGGGGGGCTTGGGGGGCTCCTGGAGGGCTCGAGGGGCTCAGGGGAACATGGAGGGACTCAAGGAGTTTGGGGAGCTTGAGAGGCTTTGGGGGCATGGGGGCTCCTGGGATTTGGGGTCCTGGTGAGCTCGAGGGGCTCAGGGATTTTGGGGAGCTCAAGGGGCCTGGGGAGCTTAGGGGGCTCCTGGGGGCTCGGGGAGTTTGGGGAGCTCGAGAGGCTTTGGGGGCATGGGGGGTCCTGGAGGGCTTGGGGGGCTCCTGGGAGCTCAGGGGACTCCTGGGGGCTTGGGGGGCTCAAGGGACTTGGGGGGCTCCTGGGGGGTTTGGGGGGCTCCTGGGGGCTCAGGGGGCTCCTGGGGGCTTGAGGGGCTCCAGAGGGGCCCAGGAGGCTCAGGGTCCTGGGGAGCTTGAGGGGCTCCACAAGGGGCTTGGGGGGCTTGAGGGGTTCGGGGGGTTCGGGGGCTTGGAGAGTTTGGGGAGCTCAAGAAGCTCGGGGGGCTCCTGGGGGGCTTGGGGGGCTCCGGTTTGGGGAGCTCCTGGGGGTTTGGGGGGCTCCTGGGAGCTCAGGGGGCTCCAGGGGACTCGGGGGCTCCTGGGATTTGGGGTCCTGGGGAGCTCGAGGGGCTCGGGGATTTTGGGGAGCTCGAGGGGCTTGGGGGGCTCCTGGGGGCTCGAGGAGTTTGGGGAACTCGAGAGGCTTTGGGGGCATGGGGGGTCCTGGAGGGCTCGGGGGGCTCCTGGGAGCTCAGGGGACTCCTGGGGGCTTGGGGGGCTCAAGGGACTTTGGGGGCTCCTGGGGTGTTTGGGGGGCTCCTGGGGGCTCAGGGGGCTCCTGGGGGCTTGAGGGGCTCCAGAGGGGCCCAGGAGGCTCAGGGTCCTGGGGAGCTTGAGGGGCTCCACAAGGGGCTTGGGGGGCTTGAGGGGTTTGGGGGGCTCGGGGGCTTGGAGAGTTTAGGGAGCTCAAGAAGCTTGGGGGGCGTGGGGTCCTGGGGGACTCAGGGGGCTCAGGGGGCTTGAGGGACTTGGGGGGCTCCAGGGGGGCTCGGGGGGCTTCTGGGGGGTTTGAGAGGTTCGGGGAGCACGAGGGGCTTGCGGGGCTCCTGGGGCTTGGGATCCTGGGGGGCTCCTCAGGGGCGTTGGGGGGCTCAGGGGGCTTGAGGCACGTGGGGGTTCCTGGGATTTGGGGTCCTGGGAAGGTCGAGGGGCTCAGGAATTTTGGGGAGCTCGAGAGGCTTGAAGGACTCGGGGGGCTCGGGAGTTTGGGGAGCTCGAGGAGTTTGGAGAGCATGGGAGGTGTAGGGTCCTGGGCTCCTGGGGGCTTGGGGGGCTCCTGGAGGCTTGGGGGGCTCCTGGGGGCTCAGGGGACTCCTGGGGGCTCCAGAGGGGCTCGGGGGGCTCGAGGGGCTCAGGGGGGCTCGGGGAGTTTGGGGAGCTCGGGGGGCTTGGGGCCCTGGATGGGTTTGGGGATTTGGGAGATAGGGGATGGGGATTTGGAGATTTGGGGATTTGGGAATTCAGGGTTTTAGGAGACTGGGGATTTGGGATGGGGAATTGGGGATTGGGGATTTGGGATGGGGAATTGCGGACGAGCCACTCCCCAATCCCACGGATCTCTCCCAATTTTCTTCTTTTTTTCCCCTCCAGGTCTGACAAAACTCTGCAGGACATCGTGTACAGACTGGTGCCGGGGCTGTTCAAAGGTTGGGAATTATAATTATTATTTGGGAATTATTGGGGAATTGTTTGGGAATTGTTTGGGAATTATTTGGGAATTAACTTTGGAATTATTTGGGAATTAACTTTGGAATTATTTGGGAATTTATTTGGGAAATTGGGAATTATTTGGGAATTTTTTGGGAATTTTTTGGGAATTTATTTGGGAATTAATTTGGGAATTAATTTGGGAATTGATTTGGGAATTATTTGGGAATTCTTTGGGAATTAATTTGGGAATTCTTTGGGAATTAATTTGGGAATTATTATTATTATTTGGGAATTATTTGGGAATTATTGGGGAATTAATTTGGGAATTAATTTGGGAATTGTTTGGGAATCTATTTGGGAATTAATTGGGAATTATTTGGGAATTAATTTGGGAATAATCCCTGTCCCTGTCCCTGTCCCATCCCTGTCCGGGTCCCCACAGATGAGATGAAGAGGAGACGCGACTTCTACGCCACGTACCCGGTGGCCGAGGGTGAGTGTCACATGTCACAGTGTCCCGGTGTCCCCGTGTCCCAGTGTCCTGGTGTCTGTCCTGGTGTCCCCTTGTCCCGGTGTCTGTCCCGGTGTCCCCGTGTCACATGTCCCAGTCTCCCACTGTCCCGGTGTCTATCCCGGTGCCTGTTCCGGTGTCTGTCCCTGTGTCCCGGTGTCCCCGTGCCCCTCTGTCCCTGTGTCCCGGTGTGTGTCCCGGTGTCTGCCCCTGTGTCTGTCCCTGTGTCCCGGTGTCTGTCCCGATGTCTGTCCCTGTGTCCCGGTGTCGCTGTGTCTGCCCCTGTGTCTGTCCCTGTGTCCCGGTGTCTGTCCCGGTGTCTGTCCCTGTGTCCCGGTGTCGCTGTGTGTGTCCCGGTGTCTGTCCCGATGTCTGTCCCTGTGTCCCGGTGTCGCTGTGTGTGTCCCGGTGTCCCGGTGTCGCTGTGTGTGTCCCGGGCCGGTCCCCGCTGTCCCCCAGCCGGTGTCGCTGTCGCGCAGCTCCGCTGGGCTCGCACGAGGAACGCGCGGAGGTTCCCGAGCGGGGCCGGGGCTCGGGGCCCGAGGACGAGATCGTCAGCCTGTCCATCGAGTTCCACCGGGAGCGCGGGTACGGCGGGGGGGATCCCCGGGGCTCCCGGTACCGCCCGGGGCTGCGGGAACCGGCCGGGGGGATCCCCGGGAGCTCCCGGTACCGCCCGGGGGCTGCGGGTACGGCCGGGGCTGGGGGATCCCCGGGGCTGGGGGGTCCCCGGGGCTGCTGCAGGGGACAGAGGAGCGGCCAAAGGGCCCGGTGGCTTCCTGAGCCCCGGCAGGGACATCCCTGATCCCGGTGTGATCCCTGATCCCCAATCCCAGTGTGATCCCGGTGTGACCCCTGACCCTGGTCTGATCCCTGATCCCCGATCCCAGTGTGATCCCTGCATCCCACTGTGATCCCACTGTGATAACTGACCCCAATCCCAGTGTAATTCCTGATCCCACTGTGATCCTTGATCCTGGCAGTGTCATCCCTGATCCCAGTGTGATCCCTAACCCTAACCCCGATCCCAGTGTGATCCCTAAACCTAACCCAGATCCCAGTGTGATCCCTGATCTCTGATCCCAATGTGATCCCAGTGTGATCCCTGATCCCCGATTCCAGCATGACCCCAGATCCCAGCAGTGTTCCTGCTGCTGCTGGCAGCCTCGGGGATGTCCCTGGTGCCTGGAGGGATCCAGAGGGATCCAGAGGGGTTCGGGGGGGTGCAGAGGGATCCCAAGCCTGGCAATGCCCATGGGGGGTCAGGTACAGCCCTAGGGGTGCCCCCCCATCCCCCTCCCAGGGTTGTCCTCTGTCCCCGTTCCCGTGTCCCCAATACCGTGTCCCCAGTCCCATCCGTGTCCCTATCCCTGTCCCCAATACTGTGTCCCCAATCCCGTCCCTGTCCCTGTCCCCAATCCCATCCCTGTCCCTGTCCCACGCAGGGAGGAGCACAAAGGCGCCCTGGACAATGGGGACCTGCACAGGGACAAGGTGAGAGTGGGGTGTCACTGGGGTGGCACTGGGGTGTCACTGGGGTGGCATTGGGGTGGCACAGAGCCCTCTGTGCCCAGCTGCACTGGGGGGTCCTGCAGGGCACAGGGGGACACCCCAAATACTGGGACACCCTAAACCTGGACACCCTAAACTTGGGACACCCCAGTCCTGGGACAACCCAAACCTGGGATACCCCAAACCCAGGACACTCCAAACCCGGGACATCCCAAACCCTCAACCCCCCAAACCCCAAACTCCAAACACCGCAAACCCCAAACCCAGGACACCCCAAACCTAGCACACCCCAAACACTGGGATCCCCCAAACCCAGAACACCCCAAACCCCAAAACGCCCAAACATCCCAAACCCCAACCCCAGAATCCCCCAACCCCCAAACCTTGAACACCACAAACCCAACACACTGCAAACCCCAAACACCCCAAACCCTGAACCCCAAATTCCCCAAACCCCAAACTCCAAACCCAGAACACCCCAAACTCCAAATACCCCAAACCCCAACCCCAAACCCCAAACACCCCCAAACTCCAAACACTGCAAACCCCAAACCCTGAACACCCCAAATCCCGCACCCCAAACCTTGGGATCCCCCAAGCCCCGAACACCCCAAACCCCAAACTCCAAACCCAGGACACCCCAAACCTTGAATACCCCAAACCCAGAACACCCCAAACCCCAAACCCCCCACACCCCAAACCCCCCACACCCCAAACCCAGCACACCCCAAATACCCCAAACCCAGAACAACCCAAACCCCAAATCCCCCAAACCTCAAACACCCCAAACCCAGAACAAACCCCAAACCCCGCACACCCCACACCCCAAGCCCCAAACCCCAAACACTCCATACCCCAAATCCCAAACCCCAAACCCCGTTACCCCAACCCCTGCAGGGCGCGGGGCCGCGGTTCCTGCACTGCCCGACCCCAGGATCCCCCAAACCCCAAACCCCAAACCCCAAATCCCCCAACCCCGCAGGGCGCGGGGCCGCGGTTCCTGCACTGCCTGACCCCAGGATCCCCCAAACCCCAAGCCCCAAACCCCAAACCCCGTTACCCCAACCCCGCAGGGCGCGGGGCCGCGGTTCCTGCGCTGCCCGACCCCAGGATCCCCCAAACCCCAAACCCCCCAAACCCCAAACCCCAAACCCCGTTACCCCAACCCCGCAGGGCGCGGGGCCGCGGTTCCTGCGCTGCCCGGCGGCCATGACGGTTCTGCAGCTGGCCAAGTTCCTGCGCAACAAAATGGACGTGCCCGGCCAGTACCGGGTGAGGGATGGGGAAATGTGGGAATGTGGGAATGTGGGAATGTGGGAATGGGGGAATGTTTGGGAATGGTTGGGAATGGTTGGGAATGGTTGGGAATGGTGGGGAATGTTTGGGGATGTTTGGGAATGTTTGGGAATAGTGAGAAGGGTTGGGAATGGTTGGGAATGTGGGAATGGTCGGGGATGGGGGAATGGTTTGGGAATGTGGGAATGGTTGGGGATGGGGGAATGGTGGGGAAAGTGGGAATGTGGGAATGGTTGGGAATGGTTGGGAATGGTTGGTGTTATAAATGGTCAGAGGCTAATTCAAAATAAAATAACAAAATTTATTTAACACAATTTTAACACTGAAATAAAACTACAATAAAAAGAAACAACATTGATCAAATGCTGGGTGGACAGAGAGGCGGTACAAAAGTACCCTCCGAATTCTGCCACACTGCTATGTTTCAGCCCGTGGGTTTTATACAGTTTTTTTACTTTAAGGCTAAGTCTATTGAAAGTCTAGGTATGCTGTGTTTCTAAAAGAGTCCTGTCTGCATGAAAAGGTTGCTTGATAGTTTTTCTGGAATTCATCTTGGGAGGGGTGATCTTGATCGTCCAGGATCTCCACTAAGATTGGTATCTGGTGTTTGAGGAGCTGTGAAGCGAGGGTCTACTTGTAATGGCCGGGCTATCTTCTGGCTTTGTCTTGTTGTTACAGTAGTAGGTGTGTTTGGGAATTTCGGAATCCTGGAGGCATTCTCGGGTATCTTTTTATTAATAGCTTAATCCCACACGAATTTATTCATTTTACTTATTACAGTCCCCCACCTTTTTATTTACCTAAATAAATTCGTGTGTGTTGGATTGCCTTTCCTTAGTAATTGCCTTTGAGTCGTGGCATTCTACTCTTTTTTCTGATCTACAAAATTTAGTATTGAGTGTCATAAAAGAAATAATACCTTTTTCTCTTATCTTTGGGACAATCATAATGCTCTTGATACTTCAGGTTCTCTCTGGTGCCATGTTTAACTATAGTTCACATTTCTTCTTGAGGGTCAGCCCCTGTGGGCTCTTGGGGGGGGGGTCCCCTTGTCTCTCAGCTCAGGACTACGAGGACTTTCTATCACAACATGCCTCTGCCTTTCCCTTCGCCCACGGGGTTGCAGCCCGTGGCGGGGTAATCTATCTTCTCGGCAGCAGGCATATGTTTCTGGAGTCCTGTCAGTCTAAGCTGCAAACTTTCTTTTAAAGGCACTCTACTGGGACAACCTGATTGTATCGGACTAGCAAGGTACTTTGATTGTCTTTCTGCACTCGACTTTGAGCGCTTCAACTTTAGCGTCTAATTGCCCTTTTGTCCCCTTTTCATATATATAATACTATTCTGGAGAATTTAACTCTAGCAGACTCAAGTTAGTGGCAATTACTAAGAAATGGCTAATCTCTTCTTGTTCTTTTTCTAAACAGTTGGTACATAATCTTTTTGGCCTACGCCCCCCTCTACAGTGAACAACTTAAATCAATTTACAATATACACACTTGAAGTGAACAAAGGGAAAACATTCACAATCTGGTCTTTCACACCTTATCTGATCTCTTTCATTTATCGGTGTTGTTGCAACTTGACTTTCAGCTCTTTAGGTGATGAGGTCACTCTCTATTTCTGAGTAGTGTATTGTGAGTCTACTTTCTTCACTCTCGAAGCGTGGGTCTACTCTTTTTCTGCTGTCTTAATTGCTGTATCTTAGGTAAATCAGTGAAATCTACTGGGATTCTTTTGAATGGGTGATAGGCAACTAGTTAAAGCTTAGCACAATTAGACAAATCATGTATTTTAAAGGGGGGTTCTTTAGCATCAATTCTTGCATAACACAAAGTAAGAACAATATTAGTAATTAGTGAAAAAATAGGAAGCATCAATCTACTGCTGAAAATAATTACTTAAAAACTGTTTAAAAATTTGAAACATCTCTCAGAGCAGTTTAAGGCTAAGGCATATCTGAACCCTTCTAACTACTAGGGCATTGTTAGTGCTTTTATACTCATGTCAACAAAAGAGAATTATCTTGCTGAGGGAGATGTCTACATGACACAGGGCAGGACTAAGAAAACAACAAATAGGGTTGACAAGAAGCAAAATGTAACAGGAATTGATTCAAACAACTGACATATGTAATTGTGACTTAACAAAACAAACAATTATAACAAATGGGGTAAGAGGGTCAATATTGCAGATTTTAAAATGAATAATGAAACGCATAATAGGTACTTAAAATGAAGCTGTTTATGAAACTAAACATGGGCTAGTGCTTTAAGGACTCTGAGGTCTTCTCACAGCTAAGCTATTTAGATTCTTTGCTTTGTAAGCTAATGGGTATTTAGGGGCACTTTGAGTGCATTTCTGCAGCCAACTTAGTGACTTTTAAGCTCTCGGCTCTTGGCAGCATCTTCTTTTTCCCCCCAACTGGCTTTTTCTCAGCTATGGCTTTCACCCCTAGTTTAGGTTTTAGCCTTCGCTGTAAAATAAAACTTGTAGTTTCTGCTACTACTTTGTTAGGGAACATCGGCTACAACTAAAAAAACTAAAAACTGTTCATACTTTCTTAGGCACTATCTTAACAGGGTTGTCAGTCACTCTTGGTAAGCCTAACTAAAGACAGCATAAACTCAACAGCGTTTTCTTGTTTTAGTAGCCTAATGCTACTGGAACACACGCTCTTAAGAGACAGTTTGAAAATTGCCTCTTGTAGGATTTATCTTCGTGACAGGCAAAACTCTTAAAACTGAAAACGGGACAATCTGCAATTAGAGGAAACAACATAAAACATTTAATTGTAAAGACTATTCTATGGGGATTGGAGGGAAGTGGAAAGAAGATAAGGTATTGCATTAAAAGGTATAAAGGATAGAGGATTTTGGGTTAGGCGTCTTAGCCAGCGAGCTCTTTCTGGTCAGGACTAGTGGATAGGAACTGGGAACTGGGGGGGTCGCAGGGAGCCAGAGAGACTGCAGACATCTTGGGCTACTCTGCGCTGTGTGGTTTGCTGCTAACGACTCACTTTTGAAATAGGAACAGGGGGCAGGGACGACGAACAGGGATATGGGGTAGCAGAAAGGCAACAGCAGCTTCAAGCTTATCTGTGCTCATTCGGCAAGTTCTACTCTTTATCTTGCTCTCTGAACAATAGGAGAGAGAATCATGGAATAGAATTCACAACTTGTTTATGTTTATAACTTTAAAAGTTAACAGGGTAGCTAAAACTGTTAGACACTTCGGGATGGAGTGACTCTGCAGTTGCTACGATAGTATCTGGTGGCAATGGTTTAGCAGGGTGTGGTTGAGAAGCTGGAACTACTGCATTTGCATATGAATCTCTCCCCCCCCTCTTCTTCTTTTCGGTTTCTGTTCTCACCTCGGGGGAACTGAGAATGGGAAGAGGATGGCTCTTTGGGGGAAGGGGGGCTAGAAGCAGGATTGGGAAAAGGGGTCAGAGAGAGACAGAGAAGGCAAACAGGAGGACAATCGTCTGCTGGACACGAGGAGCTTATGGAGGTGGCGGTGCTGGCCGCGGGAAGCAGCGGGATGGATACGGCGCTAGACGGGGCACACGGGTGGGGGAGGCGCAGCACGGGCTCGGCGCGCCCGGCCTGACCTGCCATCTGCGGAAGGTCTGCGGGCCCCCGCTGTACTTGGCTTACAGGCGCGGAGGAGGGCCCGGGCGCAGATGGCGGCCACCCTCTCTGTCAGCGTGCCCTGGACGGCGGCCCTACACCTCGCGGGCTGGCCCTCGGCACGCAGCGGCAGCAGTCGCGGCTTGGCGCAGGGGGCTCCTGACGGCTCAGCGGCCCCCCCACAGCGGCACTAGCAGCGGCTGGCAGCGGCGGGCAGCGGCACTGTCTACCGGGCTCTTCACTCTCTCTAACTTCGGTACAATAATAAATTAGTTTTTCTTAGACTTACTTTTCAAAATGGGGCACTCTCTCTAGTGCTCTAAGATCTATCTCAGTGGACTTCTGGTGGGATTTCAAAAGCACCTTTTCCCTTTCTGGGAGCACACCTTTTTCTTTGATTCTTTTTGATGTTTACTCTTTCTTTGCTCTTTTTTTTTTTTTTTTTTTTAAAAAATTTACTTTTTGGTAATGGATCGCAACGCTAAATTCTTTCTTAGCCTTAGCTCTGGCTAAGAGCAGGAATCTTCTCCCTGACTGTTACAAATTGCAAACCGGGTCCCGAATCGTTCGGCTACTTACTCTGTCTGGTGAGCTGAACCGGGGGTCTGTTCGTCCGATGAAAAAGTCTTCGGTTTGCATCCTGGGCTTTTACTAGCCCGTAGCAAAAGGGTTTACCGGTTCCCCAAACCCAGAGGGACGTATCCTTCCCCTTTTGCTTCCTTGTGATCGATTCCCCTAGACTCCCCGAGTCTGGGCTTTGATGAGCAAACGAGTTTTCCTTAATTCTCTTCCCCACTAGCTGAAAAAAACCTTTGCGGGAAACTTGGTACAAGAGCTTACAGATCTACTCTTGTATCGTGGCAAGGCCACATCTCGCTCACCTACTCAATCACCCACTCAACTAAGCATTACTTACAGCTATTTTCTTGCTTGGAGATCTTCGTGCACGGAGAAAAAAATTTTACGAGTGAAAAGTAGCTGCGGCTCCGAAAAGACTCCTATGTCTTTTCCCGGGTTTTCTGCTGGATCCAGGCCTTCTCTCTTTTTATTGTGGCACTTTTATCTAATTTTTGGGTTCGTAATACAATAGGTGCGAAGGGGTTTCTTGCTTTGCCGGGCCGCTGAAAAACCGGCAGGGCGCCTCCCGTGCAAAGGGAGTCTTCCGCAGCCAAATTGTATCCGAGTCACGGCACCAAATCTGTTATAAATGGTTAGAGGCTAATTCAAAATAAAATAACAAAATTTATTTAACACAATTTCAACACTGAAATAAAACTACAATAAAAAGAAACAACATTGATCAAATGCTGGGTGGACAGAGAGGCGGTACAAAAGTACCCTCCGAATTCTGCCACACTGCTATGTTTCAGCCCGTGGGTTTTATACAGTTTTTTTACTTTAAGGCTAAGTCTATTGAAAGTCTAGGTATGCTGTGTTTCTAAAAGAGTCCTGTCTGCATGAAAAGGTTGCTTGATAGTTTTTCTGGAATTCATCTTGGGAGGGGTGATCTTGATCGTCCAGGATCTCCACTAAGATTGGTATCTGGTGTTTGAGGAGCTGTGAAGCGAGGGTCTACTTGTAATGGCCGGGCTATCTTCTGGCTTTGTCTTGTTGTTACAGTAGTAGGTGTGTTTGGGAATTTCGGAATCCTGGAGGCATTCTCGGGTATCTTTTTATTAATAGCTTAATCCCACACGAATTTATTCATTTTACTTATTACAGTTGGGAAGGGTTGGGAATGGTTGGGGATGGTTGGGGATGGCCGGGAAGGATTGGGAATGGTTGGGGATGTCTGGGGATGTTTGGGGATGCTTCGGAATATTTGGGGATGTTTGGGAATGTTTGGGAATGGTGGGAATGGTGGGAATGTTTGGGAATGGTTGGGAATGTTTGGGAATGGTTGGGAAGGGTTGGGAATGGTTGGGAATGGTTGGGGATGGTTGGGAATGGTTGGGAAGGGTTGGGAATGGTTGGGAAGGGTTGGGAATGGTCGGGAATGGTTGGGAATGGTTGGGGATGGTTGGGGATGTTTGGGGATGCTTCGGAATATTTGGGGATGTTTAGGAATGTTTGGGAATGGTGGGAATGGTGGGAATGGTCGAGAATGGTTGGGAATGGTCGGGAATGGTTGGGAATGGTTGGGAATGGTTGGGAATGGTTGGGAATTTTGGGGGATGGTCGACAATGGTTGGGGATGCTTCAGAATGTTTGGGGATGTTTGGGAATGTGGGAATGGTTGGGAATGTTTGGAAATGTTTGGGAATGGTCAGGAATGCTTGGGAATTGTTGGGAATGGTTGGGAATGTTTGGAATGTTTGGAATGTTTGGAGATGGTCAGGAACGCTTAGGAATGGTCAGGAACACTCGGGAATGTTTGGGAATCTTTGGGAATGGTCGGGAATCTTCCGGAGTGCTCAGGAACACTCAAGATTTCCCTGGATTTGGATCCATGATTTCCCTGGATTTGGATCCCTGATTTCCCAGATTTGGATCCCTGATTTCCCAGATTTGGATCCCTGATTTTCCCTGGATTTGGATCCCTGATTTTCCTGGATTTGGATCCCTGATTTCCCAGATTTGGATCCCTGATTTCCCAGATTTGGATCCCTGATTTCCCAGATTTGGATCCCTGCTTTCATGGATTTGGATCCCCGATTTCCCAGATTTGGATCCCTGATTTCCCTGGGTTTGGATCCCTGATTTCCCAGATTTGGATCCATGATTTCCCTGGATTTGGATCCCTGATTTCCCTGGATTTGGATCCATGATTTCCCAGATTTGGATCCCTGATTTTCCCAGATTTGAATCCCTGATTTCCCGGATTTGGATCCCTGATTTCCCAGATTTGGATCCATGATTTTCCCAGATTTGGATCCCTGATTTCCCTGGATTTGGATCCCTGATTTCCCTGATTTGGATCCCTGATTTCCCTGGATTTGGATCCCTGATTTCCCAGATTTGGATCCCTGCTTTTGTGGATTTGGATCCCTGATTTTCCCAGATTTGGATCCCTGATTTTCCCTGGGTTTGGATCCATGATTTCCCAGATTTGGATCCCTGATTTCCCAGATTTGGATCCATGATTTTCCCTGGATTTGGATCCATGATTTTCCCTGTTTTTCCTGCCCCAGGTGGAGGTGCTGTACGAGGAGGAGCCGCTGAAGGAATATTACACCCTGCTGGACATCGGCTTCATCTACCCCTGCAGGAGGGTGAGGAAAGCTGGGAAATCTGGGAAAATCCGGGGAAATCCGGGAAAATCCGGGGAAATCTGGGAACATTTACGCTGGGAATCCTGGGAAAACCTGTCCTTTGAGGGATAAAATGGGGAATATCTGTACTGGGGAAACTGGGAATATTTGTACTGGGAATTCTGGGAAAATCCAGCCTGGGGGAAACTGGGAAAATCAATCCTGGGGGAACTGGGAATATTTGTACTGGGAATACTGGGAATATCTGTCCTTTAGGGGGAAAACCGGGAATATCTGTACTGGGAAAATCTGTACTGGGAATACTGGGATAATCTGGACTGGGGAAACTGGGAATATCTGTACTGGGAATCCTGGGGAAATCTGTCCTTTGGGGGATAAAATTTGGAATATTTGTACTGGGAATACTGGGATAATCTGGGCTGGGGAAACTGGGAATATTGGTCCTGGGGGGAAAAAATTGGGAAAATCGGTCCTGGGGGAAACTGGGAAAATCAATCCTGGGGAAACTGGGAATATTTGTACTGGGAATACTGAGAAAATCTGGACTGGGGAGAAAAGTGGGAATATCTGTGCTGGGAATACTGGGAAAATCTGCCCTTTAGGGGATAAAATTGGGAATATCTGTACTGGGAAAATCTGTACTGGGAATACTGGGAATATCTGTGCTGGGAATACTGGGAAAATCAATCCTGGGGGAACTGGGAATATCTGTACTGGGGGAAAATTGGGAAATCAATCCGGGGGGCCCTGGAATTTCGATTCCCATCCTAATTCCCACATTTGAGGGATTTTCCTGCCAGGAGCGTTCGCTCCGGGTGGGATTTTCGGGATCCCCAGGTGGGGGAAAGAGGGGGGTGGCAGCACTGCCGGTGTCCCCGCGGTGGTGGCAGTGTCGGTGTCCCCGTGGTGTCACCGGTGGGAGGGGTGGTGGCACTGCCAATGTCCCCGTGGTGTCCCCGTGATGGTGGCACTGACAGTGTCCCCGGTGGGAGGGATGGCAGTGTCGGTGTCACCGGGACATGAGGATGGTGGCAGGGCCGGTGTCCCCGTGATGTCCCCAGTGGGGGCGTGGTGGCAGTGCCAGTGTCCCCATTTGGGGGGTGGCAGTGTCAGTGTCCCCGGGGGATGACGGGGGTGGCACTGCCGCTGTCCCCGCCGTGTCCCCAGGAGATGGTGGGTGGTGGCACTGCCGGTGTCCCCAGTGGAGGGATGGCACTGCCGGTGTCCCCACGCTGGTGGCACTGCCGGTGTCACTGGGACGTGAGGGTGGTGGCACTGCCAGTGTCCCCGCGGTGGTGGCACTGACGGTGTCACGGGGGGAGGGATGGCAGTGCCCGTGTCACTGGGGTGTGCCACTGCCGGTGTCCCTGGTGGGGTGGGTGGTGGCAGTGCCAATGTCCCCACGGTGTCCCCGCGGTGGTGGTGGCATTGCCAGTGTCCTCGTGGTGTCCCCAGGAGATTGGGGGTGGTGGCACTGACGGTGTCCCCGGTGGGAGGGTGGTGGCATTGCCGGTGTCCCCACGGTGTCCCCACGCTGGTGGCAGTGTTGGTGTCACCGGGGGATGAGAAGGGTGGCACTGCCGGTGTCCCCGCGCTGGTGGCACTGCCGGTGTCCCCGCGGTGGTGGCACCGACGATGTCACCGGGGGATGAGGGGGGTGGCACTGCCGGTGTCCGTGGTGGGAGGGATGGCACTGCCGGTGTTACCGGGGGGTGAAGGTGGTGGCACCGCCGCTGTCCCCGCGGTGTCCCCGCGGTGGTGGCACTGCCGGTGTCCCCGCGGTGTCCCCGCGGTGGTGGCACCGCCGCTGTCCCCGCGGTGTCCCCGCGGTGCTGGTGGCACCGCCGGTGTCCCCGCGGTGTCCCCGCGGTGGTGGCACCGCCGCTGCCCCCGCGGTGTCCCCGCGGCGGTGGTGGCACTGCCGTGTCCCCGCGGTGTCGGTGCCAGCCGTGTCCCCGTGTCCCCAGAGCGGTCCCCTGGCTCTCAAGTACCGCGTCCAGCCCCGCTGCCAGCGCCCCCGGCTGTCCCCGCCGCCGCCACCCGAGGCCACCAACGCCAGCGGCGCCTCCGAGTGCGACTCGGGCAGCGACAAAGCGCAGAGCCCGGGGGTGGCACCGCCACCGGGGGTGGCACCGCCACCCGGGCCCGCCCTCAACGGCTCCGCCTCGAACTGTCACCCTCTGTCACCCAATTGTCACCCGGTGTCGTCCAATTGTCACTCGGTGCCACCCGATTGTCACCCGGTGCCACCCGATTGTCACCCGGTGTCACCCGATTGTCACCCGGTGCCGCCCGCCCGCGGCCGCAAACCGGCCCTGAACGGCAGCGCGGGCTCGGCCCTGAGCTAAAAACATCGGAAAATTATCCTGGGATTCCTGAAAATTATCCTGGACTTGGAAAAATTATCCTGGGATTCCTGAAAATTATCCTGGAACACAGAAAAATTATCCTGGGATTACTGAAAATTGTCCTGGGACACGGAGAAATCATCCTGGGAAATGGAAAAATCGTCCTGGGACACGGAAAAATTATCCTGGGACTCTGAAAAGTCATCCTGGGGTTTGGAAAAATCGTCCTGGGACATGAAAAAATTATCCTGGGATTCCTTAAAATTGTCCTGGGACATGGAAAAATCATCCTGGAGCTCAGAAAAATTATCCTGGGACTCCAAAAGGTCATCCTGGAGTTTGGAAAAATCCTCCTGGGGCTCGGAAAAGTCATCCTGGGACACAGAAAAATCATCCTGGGATTCCTAAAACTCGTCTTGGGACACGGAAAAATCATCCTGGGACATGGAAAATCATCTTGGGATTCCTAAAACTTGTCCTGGGACATGGAAAAATTATCCTGGGACTCTGAAAAGTCATCCTGGGATTCCTGAAAATTATCCTGGGTTCGGAAAAATCATCCTGGGACACGGAAAAATTATCCTGGGACATGGAAAAATCATCCAGGAATTCCTAAAATCATCCTAGGATTCCTAAAAAATTGTCCTGAGACACAGAAAAATCATCCTGGAGCTCGGAAAAATTATCCTGGGACTCCGAAAAGTCGTCCTGGGATTCCTGAAAATTGTCCTGGGATTCCTGAAAATTGTCCTGGGACACAGAAAAATCATCCAGGGATTCCTAAAAATCATCCTGGACTTGGAAAAATTATCCTGGGATTCCTAAAAATTGTCCTGGGATCCTACAGACCTTCCAGGAATTCCTAAAAATCATCCTGGGACATGGAAAAAATCATCCTGGGATTCCTAAAAATTGTCCTGGAATTCCTAAAAGTCATCTTAGGACATGGAAAAATCCACTTGGGATTCCTAAAAATTGTCCTGGGGTTGGAAAAATCATCCTGGAGCTCGGAAAAATTATCCTGGGATTCCTAAAACTCATCCTGGGACACAGAAGAATCCTCCTGGGATGTGGAAAAATCATCCTGGGATTCCTGCAGACCCTCCAGGGACTGCTCAAAATCCTCCAGGAATTCCTAAAAATCCTCCTGAGATTCCCAAAATTCCTCCTGGAACTCCTGCAGACCCTCCAGGGGTTCCTGGAGCTCCATGGAATTCTTTTCTGATTTAAAAACGCAGAGAAGACACAGAAAATGTTAAATGTGGGGTTTTGTTGGGGTTTTTTTTTGGTTTTGGGGGTTTTTTGGGGTTGACTCATGGAAGCTGCATGTCCAAATTCCCAAATTCATTCCAAAATTCATTCCCAAATTCCCAAATTTATCCCCAAATTCCCAAATTCATTCCTGCATTCTCAAATTCATTCCCAAATTCATTCCCAAATTCATTCCCAAATTCATTCCCAAATTCATTCCCAAATTCCCAAATTTGTTCCCAAATTCCCACATTCATCCCCACATTCTCAAGTTCATCCCCAAATTCCCAAATTCATCCCCAAATTCATTCCCAAATTCCCAAATTCATTCCCAAATTCACCCAAAATTCCCAAATTCATCCCCACATTCCCAAATTCATCTCCAAATTTCCAAATCCATCCCCACATTCCCGAATTCATCTGCACATTCCCAAATTCTTTTCCAAATTCCCGAATTCATTCCCAAATTCATCCCCACATTCCCAAATTCCCAAACTTCCAAATTCATCCTAAATTCCCAAATTCATTCCCAAATTCCCAAATTCCTAAATTCCCCAATTAATTCCCAAATTCGTTCCCAAATTCCCAAATCCATCCCCAAACTCAGCCCCAAATTCCCAAATTCCTTCCCACATTCCCAAATTCCCAAATCCCTTCCCACATTCCCATTTTTCCTGAGGTTTTTCCCTGTGGCCAAGCACAGAAACCAAAAATCCCAAAAAGTCCCCCCAAAATCCCAAAAAATCCCCCCAAAATCCCAAATCCGCCCTCAGCCTCGGCTGTGGGGTTTTATTTTTAAATTTTTTCTTTATTTTTGGTGTTTTTTTCCGGGAGTCTCCAGCTCCAGCAGCTCCAGGATCTCATCCTGGGAATATTTTTGGGAATTTTTGGGGGAATTTTTTAGGATTTTTTGGGAGGGAAATTTTTGGGGGGGGGGGAATTTTTTGGGGAATTTTTGGGGAATTTGGGGGGGGGGAATTTTTTGGGGAATTTTTTTTCGGGAATTTTTTGGGGGGAATTTTTCTGGGGAATTTTTTGGGGGAATTTTTGGGGGAATTTGTTTTGGAATTTTTTTTTTTTTTTTAGGGGAGGAATTTTTTTATTTTTTAGGGAAATTTTGAGGGGGGGGTTTTTTGGGAATTTTTTGGGGATTTTTTTTTGGGGGGGGAATTTTTTGGGGGGAATTTTTGGAAAAATTTTGGGGGGGGAATTTTTTTGGATTTTTTTTTTTATTTTTTGGGGGTTATTTTGGGTGGAATTTTTCTGGGGAATTTTTTCAGGGGGAATTTTTTTGGATTTTTTTTATTATATTATTTTTTTATTTTATTATATTTTATTATATTTTTTTTATTATATTTTGGGGGGATTTTTGGGGGAATTTTTTTAATTTCCCTGTGGATTTTGGGCTAAATTTGCCCTTCTGCACAATAAATTCAGATTTTTTGGGATATTTTCCTCCAGCTCGGTGGTGGCAGCACAAATTTCCCCCTGGAATTTTTTCTTCAAATTTTGGGGGCTCCCAAAATTTTGGGATCTGAGAAATTTTGGGTTTTTTTTTTTTTGGGTGTTTCTCGTCCTGCCCGCCCTCCCCTCCTGCCCTGGCGGGGAGTTTGTAATAAAAGGAAATGGAAAAATTAATTAATTAAAAAAATAAAAAATAAATCAGATTGTGGTGCCTTGGGAGGGGAGGGGGAAGGGATCAAATTCTGGCGTGGAATTAAAAAATGGGGGGTTGGGATTGGGATTGGGTTTGGTCTGAGCTTGGGTTTGGGTTCAGGTTTAGGTTTGGGTTTGGGTCTGAGTTTGGGTTCAGGTTTAGGTTTGGGTTCAGGTTTAGGTTTGGGTTTAGGTTCGGGTTCATGTTTGGGTTGGGTTTGGGTCTGGGTTTAGGATTGGGTTCAGGTTTGGGTCTGGATTTGGGTTTGGGTTGGGTCTGAGTTTGGGTTTGGGTTCAAGTTTGAGTTTGGGTTCAGGTTTAGGTTTGGGCTTAGGTTCGGGTTCATGTTTGGGTTGGGTTTGGGTCTGGGTTTGGGTCCGAGTTCAGGTTTGGGTTCAGGTTTGGGTCTGGGTTTAGGTTTGAGTTTGGATCTGGATTTGGGTTTGGTCTGAGTTTGGGTTTGGGTCTGGGTTTAGGTTTGGGTTCAGGTTTGAGTTTGGGTTTGGGTTTAGGTTTGGGTTCAGGTTTGAGTTTGGGTTTGGGTCTGGGTATGGTCCGAATTTGGGTTTGGGTTCAGGTTTGGGTTTGGGTCTGGGTTTAGGTTTGGGTTCAGGTTTGGGTTTGGGTCTGGGTTTAGGTTTGGGTTCAGGTTTGGGTTTGGGTTTGGGTCTAGGTTTAGGTTTGGGTTTGGGTTTGGGTTTAGGTTTGGGTTCAGGTTTGGCTCTGGGTTCGGGTTCACGTTTGGGTTGGGTTTGGGTCTGTGGGTCTGTGTTTGGGGTTGTTTTGGTGTCGGGTTCCCTCTGGTACATCCCAGACCACTCCGTGTGTTCAGATCTCGTTTAATGTCCCAGGAACGATCCCAAACTCTGAGACTGATCCCAATCTTTGGGAATGATCCCAATCCCTGGAACGATCCCAATTTCTGGAACAAGCCCAATCCATGGAACGATCTCAATCTCTGAAACAATCCCAATCTCTGGAACAATCCAAATCCCTGTGAATGATTCCAATCTCTGGGACTGATCCCAATCTCTGGAACGATCCCAATTTCTGGAACAATCCCAATCCATGGAACGATCCCAATCCCTGTGAATGATTCCAGTCTCTGGGACTGATCCCAATCTCTGAAACGATCCCAATCCATGGAACAATCCCAATTTCTGGAACAATCCCAATCTCTGGGTCTCATCCTCAGTTCAACCTTTGTAAAGGAGGCTCCGTGGGGTTTGGGATGGAGGCTCTGCGGGATTCCTCAGGAGATTCTGTGGGATTTGGCAGAAAGGTCTGTGGGGTTTCTCAGCAGGCTCTGTGGGATTTGGGATGGAGGCACTAATGGGATTTGGCAGGAGGCTCTGTAGGATTTCTCAGCCGGTTCTGTGGGATTTCTCAGCCAGTTCTGTGGGGTTTGGGATGGAGGCTCCGTGGGGTTTGGGATGGAGGCACTGTAGGATTTCTCAGGCAGTTCTGTGGGGTTTGGGATGGAGGCTCTGTGGGGTTTTTTAGGAGGCTCCGTGGGGTTTCTCAGGAGGCTCTTTGGGGTTTCTCAGCTCCCGGTCCTGCGCTCTGGAATTGGGATTTCATCGGGGTTTGGAGCCTCTCTTGTCCCCACTGCAAAGTGGGGTTGGGAATCCTGGTGCTCCCGGTTCTCCCAGTTCTCCCGGTAATCTTGGTGTTCCCAGTTCTCCCAGTGCTCCGATGCTCCCAGTTCTCCCAGTTCTCCCGGTAATCTCGGTATTCCTGGTTCTCCCAGTGTTCCCGGTAATCCCGGTTCTCCCGGTGCTCCTGGTACTCCGGTGTTCCAGTGTTCCCAGTTCTCCTGGTGCCCCAGCACTCCCAGCACTCCCGGTAATCCCAGTGCTCCGGTTCTCCCGGTGCTCCTGGTGCTCCCAGCACTCCCAGTACTCCCGGTAATCCCGGTGCTCCTGGTTATCCCAGCACTCCCGGTAATCCCGGTGCTCCGGTGCTCTGGTTCTCCCAGTGCTCCCAGTGCTCCAGGACTCCTGGTGCTCCTGGTGCTTCCAGCACTCCCAGTACTCCGGTACTCCCAGTGCTCCCAGTTTTCCCATTGCCCCAGCACTCCCAGTGCTCCCAGTCCACCCAGTGCCCCTGGTTCTCCCGGTGCTCCGGTTCTCC
>OU383798.1:4303170-4424079 GCA_910950805.1 Acrocephalus scirpaceus scirpaceus | reverse complement strand
GGGCCCTGGAGCCATCGCCGGAGGGGGACAAGGGAACATTCCCGACCCTCCCAAAAACTCCATGGGGATCCGGAGCTTGGGCCACAGCCCTGGCCCGGCTGTCCCCACCCCGCAGAGATGGCCCAGGGTGTCACAGAGACCGGGGCCACCTTCACCACGTGTATTTATATATTTATATATTTATATATTTATATATATTTTATATAAATAAATATATAAATATATAAATATTATATATAAAATATATATTTAATATATATAAATATATAAAATACTATAATATATTATATATTATTATATAATATAATATAATATAATATAATATAATATAATATAATATTATATTATATTATATATAAACATATAATTGTATATTTATATATAAATATATATTTTTATATATTTAATTTTAAAATTTTTATATTTATACATTTATATATTTATATAAATATATATTTTGTATCTATTTATGTAAATATACAAATATATTTATTAATATTTATATTATATAATAGATAAAATATACATTTAATATATATAAATATATAAAATACTATAATATATTATATATTATTATATATTATTATATATCATTATATATTATTATATATTATTATATTATTATATAATATATAAATATAATAATATATAAATATAATACTAAATATCATACCATAATATATATATTATATATAAATATGTGAATATATAAATATGTTTATAAAAATACATTTATATATATTTGTATATTTATATATTTATATCTTTACTTCCAGTTCCCAGCACTGTCACACCCGCAGTTCCAAGCCCAGGCCGCACCATTTGAACATTTTCCAGCTCTCTCTGTCCCCAGAGCCGGGGGGATCCTGACCCGGCCCCGCTCTGTGCCCGGCCCCTCGCACCCCTGGGTGCCCCCCTGGGTGCCCCCAAATCCAAACGTTCAAACCCCTGAGCCCCCCCAGCCGCGGCTCCTGCGGCGGGACGGGGACAGGGCTGGGAATGGGAATGGGGGCGCAGAGAGGAGGGGGCGCACCCAGGGGTGGCGGCCCTGGGGACCCCCGGGTGGGCTCGGCCGCACCTCTGGGGACAGAGGGGGAAGGACAAAGAGCCCCGGGTGTGACACGGCTGGGACAGGGCGGCATTTCCAGGGGAATTCCAGGCACAGGGAATGCTCAGGGAATGCTCAGGGTGGCATTTCCAGCCGGGAATTCCGGGCACAGGGAATGCTCAGGGAATGCACAGGGAATGCTCAGGGAATGCTCAGGGCGGCATTTCCAGCCCAAGGAATTTCGGGCACAGGGAATGCACAGGGCGGCATTTCCAGCCGGGAATTCCGGGCACAGGGAATGCACAGGGAATGCTCAGGGTGGCATTTCCAGGGGAATTCCGGGCACAGGGAATGCTCAGGGAATGCTCAGGGAATGCTCAGGGTGGCATTTCCAGCCGGGAATTCCGGGCACAGGGAATGCACAGGGAAGGCTCAGGGCGGCATTTCCAGGGGAATTCCGGGCACAGGGAATGCTCAGGGTGGCATTTCCAGCCGGGAATTCCCGGCACAGGGAATGCTCAGGGAATGCTCAGGATGGCATTTCCAGGGGAATTCCGGGCACAGGGAATGCTCAGGGTGGCATTTCCAGCCTGGGGAATTCCCGGCACAGGGAATGCTCAGGGAATGCTCAGGATGGCATTTCCAGGGGAATTCCGGGCACAGGGAATGCTCAGGGTGGCATTTCCAGCCTGGGGAATTCCCGGCACAGGGAATGCTCAGGGAATGCTCAGGGAATGCTCAGGGCGGCATTTCCAGCCCGGGAATTCCGGGCACAGGGAATGCTCAGGGTGGCATTTCCAGGGGAATTCCAGGCACAGGGAATGCTCAGGGAATGCTCAGGGTGGCATTCCCTCCCGGTAGGAGCAGGGGATGGATTCCTTCCCTCATCCCTAAAAAATCAACCCCAAATTTCCACCTGAGGTCGGTCAGAGCCCCGGGACGGTGACACGGACAAGGAGGGGAGGGGACACCGCGGGTGACACTGCCAGGACGGGTCCTTGGGGAGAACGAAGGGCTGGGGAGGCTCGGGCTGAGCTGGGAATTGAGGAGGAAAAGCGAATTCTCGATGATTTTTCCATCGTTTTGACCCCACATCCCCCAAGCTGCAGCTCAGGAGGCTCTGCCAGGCTTTGGCACAGAGCCAGGGCAGAAACCTCGACCTGGATGGCAAAAAAGAAAACAAAAGGGAATAAATCCCACAAAACACCCCCAGGCTCCTCACACAGAAAAGCCAAAAGGTTTTAGGACATTTTCCATGACACTGTAGCCAAGAACCTTCCACACTGATCCCAAAAACCCCCAAATTACCCCAAACCACAACAGCAGCCAGCCATGAACAGAGAGAAAATGAAACAGAAAATCCAAAGGGAATTACAGAGATGTACAAAAAATAGGAATTTGTTGGTTTGAAACAACTGTGACAGCCTTTCCACCTGCCACAGGATTGGGATAAAAGGTGCTGCAGTGGCTCCAAAGCACAGAAAATTCCTTTTTTTTTTGGTTGTTCTGGATCTGCTCAGCTTTGCTGGAGGATTTTCTACTCCAGAACGTCCTGGGGAGGTCCAGGGGCAGCTGGGATGGGGCTGGTGCTGAAGGATAAATCCAGGCTCTCTGTGGGGAGGTGGGGACGCTCCAGCCTCGCTGGGGACACAACCAGGAGGATTCCAAGGGAAGGAACAGCCCAGGGGATGGAATGAAGGAGCTGCCCCACCCAGGCCACTGAAAGTGAGTTTGGGAATGGGATGGGATCCTCAGCCAGGGCTGGAGCTGTCCCAGAGCCCCCAAAAACTCCCAGGATGGAGCAATTCCCCAAATTTTAGGCACTGAACCCCTCCACAGAAGGGTCCCAGAGCATCCCAGGCTATGGAAGGGGATCCTGGATGAGCTCTGAGGTCCCTCCACCCCAAACATTCCATGACCCCATTCAAACACTCAGAACCCCCCTTTGGGTGCTGCCCCATGCAGGAGGTGAATTTTCCTCTGCCAAGTGATTCCCCCAGCGAGACAGGGCTTGGAAAATGGTGTTTATTGGTATTTATAAATATAAACATCAGGAAGAGTCCATTTGAAGACGGATAATTGACTTAAAAGGACACTGTCAAAGAAGTTTTGTTTTTTTTTTTTTTTGAGCTACCTTAATGCTGTCACCCTGGTCTGCAAACAGAAAATAAAATTGCTTTGGGTTCTGTGTTCCGGAGTTTTCCCTGGAAAACTCGGCTCTGTTACAAAGGGATCAGTCAGCCAACCACGCCCTGGCTCCAAAATCCTGCTCCTCGCTCTCCCCTGCCACTGTAGGAACTAAATAAAAGTGTTTTGTTTTTGATTTTCCCAGAGTTGTGCAAATCCTGTGATTGCCGGGTGACCCCTGGCCCGTCCAGGTCTGTCACCACCCCGAAACCCGGAGAAAGTTCTGGAAATGAAGGCGCCCGAGGAGAGGGGGGGAGAATCCACAGCGCTAAAAGAGGATTTGAATAAATATTTAAGGGGTTAAAAGCCGTCTACAGGAGGGCATTGACAGTATCCTTTTAACCACAGCAGCCTGGAGGGGCTGGGGGAGATGAAGGGGGAGCAGCTCCGGGGGCGCCTCCTGCTGGGAACAGCAAATTGTCCTCGGAATTCCTGGTGGGAAAACCAACACCCCCAGCTCCTAAATCAGCCATTCCTGGTGCTGCAGCTGCTTTTTCTCCACCAGGAGATCGCTCAGCACCCAAGGGTGCAGGGAAGTGTCCTCGGCTCCATGGGGAATGACGGACACAGCTCCCACCACCCCAGGCTGACCAATCCTGCCCCTTCAACCCTCGGGATCTGCCCAGCAGTTCCACCCTGGGCTCCTGGAATTTGGTCAGTCTGAGCTCCCCTGGAGCACCTGCACCAATTCTGCCTGAAATACCCCCAAAAAAGCAGCCACAGACCCTCCCCCCTCCCCCAGAGCTGGGCCTGGCACATCCAAACCCCATCCTGGGGTTCCTTGCAGGGCACCAAACTTACCTGGGAAGGTTGGGAAGGTTGGGGAGAGCCCCAGCACTGAGAGGAGCCAGGGTGGATCCCAGCCCTGCTCCATCAGGGAATCCTGAATTCTTCATCAGGGCCAACAAGCAAAAACCTCAACTTTGCTTTTTACCTTGGGGAAAAGGATGGAAGGACAGGAGGAGGGAACTCACAGTGGCTGGAACACGGAGTGGAGTTTTCTCCCTGTACTGGGAATTATATATTTGTGTCTATATTGTTCCCTGTATGGAGAATTATATCCTCGTCATCGGGATAAAACCTGGATTTGGGATAAATTTGGACACCCAATCCCTGATCAGACAGGCCAGGAAAGAGCAGAGCCCAGCCTGGGGTGCAGCTCCCCGTGCTCCTTTAAAATTATCCTGACAGCTCATCACAGGCTCAGGCTTCTCTTGGGAAAAAAAAATTCTTTATGGATATTTGTCACTTTGGGCGGGGAAATTTCATGAAATGATTGAATCAGAAATTCGGAAAAAAAAATTAAAAAGGAAATAAAAAATTTGGGAAAAAAAAGGGAAAAAAAAGGATAAAAAAAGGAAAAAAAAGGAAAAAAAAAAGATAAAAAAGGGAAAAAAAAAAGGGAAAAAATGGAAAAAAAAGAGGAAAAAAAAAGGAAAAAAGGGTTTGGGGAGGGTAAAATATACGGCCTTAGAAATTCCAAGCTCTGGGAATTTCTGGGAATAATCTGGGAAGCCTCTGAGCTGGATGCCATGGACACAGCAAAGATGAGCCTTCATGTGAGTGTGCTCAGGGTGGGAGCAGGGAAGCACAGGGAAATCTGGGATATCAGGGAAATCCTGGATCCCAGGCACACCCTGGACCACAAGGAAATCCTGGATCCCAGGGAAATTCTGGATCCCAGGGAAATTCTGGATTCCAGGGAAATCCTGGATCCAGGGAAAACGTGGATCCCAGGGACATCCTGGATCCCAGGGAAATCCTGGACCAGAAGGAAATCCTGGATCCCAGGGAAATCCTGGATCCCAGGGAAATCCTGGACCAGAAGGAAATCCTGGATCCCAGGGAAATCCTGGATCCCAGGGAAATCCTGGATCCCAGGGAAACCGTGGCTCAACAGCTGCTGTTCCCCTCCCTCTCTGACAAAGGGACACAGAACTTGTTGGGATTTTCAGGTTTGTTGGGATTTTTCCTCCCACCCAACGGCTGCAGGGTTATTGTTCCTCTCCTCTCCCCTCTCCCAACGATCTCGGCTCCTTTTCCAACCTCACCAGCAGCATCAGTCCCTCCAGGCTGGGAGCCCTCCCCTCCTTCAAGCAGGGAATTCCCAGCAGGAACGGTTCCACCCAGGGAAAAGCCTGGCCCAGCTCCAGCTGCCATCCCCAGTCCCTCATCCCGCCGGATGGGACAGCTGGGATCACAGGGGGGGTGTGTGGGTGGCTACAGGGCAGCCCAGCCCTGCTCACTGGCCCTGGCAAACGACACTGGCATCGCTCTCCTCCAAAGGTTCTGGTGTCCCCCGGGGTTTTGGGGTGTGGTTCCAGCCCCGCAGTGCCGGAGGGGGTTCCAGTGTCATAGGATGATGCAGCATCTGCAGAAGCGCTGTCGGCTGCCGCCCACCGAGGGCGGCGGGGTCACCGGGGCGAAGTAGGCGTGGACTTTGATGTTGGGCAGGTGGGTCTGCAATGGAAAAGGCACAGAGCTTTGGAGGATTCATCCCCAACTCAGCAGGGCTTGTGTGGCCCTGGTTTTCCAAGCCTCCATTCTTGGAGTCGAGTTCTCACACTTTTTTACCAAAACACGATGTGTTTGCGTATTCCTTCTTGGAGGAGGAGAAAATTGACAGCCCGTTCACCTGGTCAGTGTGATTCAGAGGAGGGATGTCACCCTCCAATCCACTCTCACTTTAGAGAATCTGTATGTCCTAGGTTACAATGTAAATTGTGCCCAAGGTTTGTATTCTATCCCCATGAGCCGTTGGAGCCAAGGTGGGGCAGTGTTTTCCTTATCTTCATGAGCCCAACAATGCCCTGCCCATGACTCATAGATAACTTCAGAGTTATCTCTGTTTAATGGGCCAGCAAGGACCCACTGCATGACTCAGATAATTCCCTCAGAGTTATCTCTGGTTAATGAGCCAGAAAGGACCCACTGCATCACTCATAAATAATTCCCTCAGTTATCTCTGGTTAATGGGCCATCAAAAACCCACTGCAGGACTCAGATAATTCCCTCAGAGTTATCTCTGGTTCATGGGCCATCAAGGACTCATTGCAGGACTCAGAGATAATTCCCTCAGAGTTATCTCTGGTTAATGGGCCATCAAGGACCCACTGCAGGACTCAGAGATCATTCCCTCAGTTATCTCTGGTTAATGGGCCAGCAAGGAGCCACTGCATGACTCAGATAATTCCTTCAGAGTTATCTCTGGTTAATGAGCCAGCAAGGACCCACTGCATGACTCAGATAATTCCCTCAGAGTTATCTCTGGTTAATGGGCCAGCAAGGACTCACTGCAGGACTCACAGATAATTCCCTCAGAGTTATCTCTGGTTAATGGGCCATCAAGGACCCACTGCAGGACTCAGATAATTCCCTCAGAGCTATCTCTGGTTAATGGGCCATCAAGGACCCACTGCAGGACTCATAGATAATTCCCTCAGTTATCTCTCTTTAATGGGCCATCAAGGAGCCACTGCAGGACTCACAGAGTGAGATCAGCCCATTGTGAGATGCTCCGCCCAGGGGGAGGAGCCAAGCATTCCCACCTGGATAAATCCAGGGTTTGGGACAGCACAGGCAGCTTTTATCCACTGGACTCCCAGAGGAGACAAGAGCTACCAGACCTTTCTACAGGATCACTGCTTGGACAAGATCATCTCATCTGGACTGCCACCACCACCCTAACAGGGTGTCAGGTTGTTTTCTGACTCTGTCAGGTTTTTTTTTTTGTACTATTACTTTTATTTTATTTTATTTTACTTTCCTTTATTTTCTTTTCATCTCATTAAATTGTGTTTCTGACTTGGAGTCCTTCACTGGTTTTGCTTTCAAACCAGCACACTATAAATTCTACAAAACTGTCAATAAAGTTCTCTTTTTTTACCTTGGGTGACCTTTTTTACTTTAATGAGCGTGTGGTGTGTGCTCATTTTGTGTCTCAGCGTGACAGACCTGAGCACACCTGCCTGTCCCAGGTTACAACGTTAACTGTGCCCAGTGTGTTTTCTATTTATTCTATGGATTCTACCCTGTTGGGGAGGATGAAACAGCAAAACTTTATCAATATCACTGCTTATTTGTAGTAGAGAATATGAAACCTATCAGTGAAATAGAGTTAAAGGTAAGTTTGGATGTCTAAGATGCCAAACTTTAGTTACTGAACAACTGGAAAACAATGGTGTGGTCAGCTGAAAGTTAAACAATTAAATTAATTAATTAAACAATGCCCTTCTCCTTACTAAAGTCCAAGGGTCAGAGCAGACCCTGCTGGTTCGGCAGGAGGGGTCCCAAGAGTCGATTTTAGGGTTTAAAATACAACACAGGATGGAAATGTAGTGATTCTATAGGCTGTAAATGCTGTAGGATTTGTAGTTTTTAGAGTTTAAAATACAACACAGAATGGTAATGTAGTCATTCTTATAGGCTGTAAATGCTGTAGGATTTGTAGTTTTTAGGGTTTAAAATATAACACAAATGGGAATGTAGTGATTCTTACAGGCTGTGTGTAAATGCTGTAGGATTTGTATCTTGTGCTGGATTGGTTGGTGTAAATCAGAATATTCAGTATAGAAGATTTAATGGATTGGAATGGGAACTTGGCTCTCTCTCTTCTTCCTCCTCTCTTGCTCCTTCTCTTCTTCACTCTCTTCTCACTCTCTCTCTGCTCTGAGCTGTGCTGGCGGCTCCCAGCAGGGCCCTTTCACCCACACCCTATACAATAAATGACATGCTCCAAAACCAGGCTGGACCCCAAAGATCTCTCATCTCATCCATCACAACTGACCCGTTGTTCTCACACTATCCCCATCCTCATCAGCTGTTGGAACCAGGGGCGACCGTGTTTCCTTTGCCCCCTCCCTCCGGACTATCTCCTGTTCATGGGCCATCAAGGAGCCACTGCACAACCCATAAAATGGTAAAATCCCATTTTATCCCGGGGGGAGGAGCCAAGAATTCCCATCTGGAATAATCTGGGATTTGGGACAGCACAGGGAGCTCTCACCCAGAGGACCAGAGCTCCCAAACCTTTCTACAGACCTTTCTTCAACAAGAATTTCATCTGCACTGCTGCCACCACCCTGACTAACAGGGTGTCAGGTTCTATTCTGACTCTGTCTTTTATCCTATTTATTTTATTTTATTTTACTCTTTTTTGTTTGTTTTTGCTTTTCCTCCTACTAAATTGTATTTCTGACTTGGAGTCTCTCACTGGTTTTGCTTTCAAACCAGTACAACGCCCTTCATCACAACTGCTTTGTGAGACCTGACTGAACATTACTCTCCTAGTAACACCAGACAAATTAATGTCCAGATAAATGCTGTCTCCTTTCTAAAAACGTACTCTCCTTGTCACTCTTTGCTCTGGCTTTCACCCCAGACAGGGTTAGGGCAATTTAAATTTCCCTGTCACAACTTTTGCAAAAGCCATTCTCATTTTTCAGCTGCGTTACTCTCCTAATGGAAAGCCAAGAGGAGATTTTAGGCACCAGGACTATACTGAATCTCCATCCCACCTGCACTGGGAAGTGAATCTTTTATTTTTCCTGTGTTTATAGCTAACCAGCTCAGTTAAAGCTTGTGTAAAAACATAAGAAGCTTATGGGTTTCTGCAAGCCAAATGATTTGAAAGAATCTGGTCAGACTCCTCCATCCTCAGAGATGCTCAAGGTGAGATCACCTTTGCAATCAGAGATATTTTTATTAGCTAGGAAAGCATTGCCAGGGACACACCCGGAGCTCCTGGGGCAGGCAGGGCCAGAAGTGACAGGGAATGGGTGGGGTCACCCAGCCTGGCTACAGGGAATGGGGAATGAGGCTCCTCCTGTCCCATTAATTGTGGGGAACTGCTGGAATCCCCGTTCTTGGAATTGTCCATGGCTGGATGGGGCTTGGAGCAACCTGGGATAGTGGAAGGTCCCTGCCCAATCCCAGCTGGGCCTTCCCAATCCAAACCACCCAAAGATTCCATAATTTTGTGGTGTAACTTTACAGCTCCCTATTCTCTTTGCACAGAAAATGGTCCCGTTACTCTTTTACACCTGGAGAAATGGGAAGGGATACTGGGAAGAAATTCTTGCCTGTGAGGGGGGGTGAGGCCCTGGCACAGGATGCAAAATCTGCTGTGTCTGTAGCTAAGAGATACCAGAGCTGAGTTTTTAAACCTATGAGTTTTTAAACCATTATTTTCTCTCATTTTTCTCTTTTTTTAAATCAGTTATTTTACATAGTACTTTTCATTCATATAATGCCCTACATTTAATATTGTGTATAAATACCTGCAAGAGCAGCTGTGGCTGCCCCTGGATCCCTGCAAATGTTCAAGGCCAGGCTGGAGCAACCCAGGAGAGTGAAAATTGTCCAACCCAAACCATTTCAGCTTTCCATGACTCCAAATCCACCTCTGATGGTTCTCACAACCCTTCTGAGCACGAGCACTGATGGTGCCTCAGCCCTCCCTCCTCCCTATGGACAAACCTCCCTGATCCCAGCACCTCCCTGTCCCTGCTCACCCTGAGTCTCTTGATCCCAGCCCGTGTGATCTGCTGGCAGTCGTACAGTTCTATCCTCTCCAGGCTGTGGCAGCTCTTGAGGTGCTCCAGGGAGGCGTCGGTGATCAGGGGGCAGTTGTCCAGCTCGATCACCTCCAGGCGGTCGTGGGCGCAGGCGCCGTTCCCCAGGTGACGGATCCCATCGTCCGTGATCAGCTCGCAGTGGGATAAACTCTGTCCCCCCAAAAAAAGAGTTTAAATCCAGCTCCTAACAGCCCCAAAACCAGCCAGAACCTCAGCTGTGGCTGCCCCTGGATCCCTGGAAGTTCCCCAGGTCATGGATCCCATTGTCAGTGATCAGCTCGCAGTGGGATAAACTCTGTCCCCCCAAACAGAGGGGTTAAACCAGCTCCTGGCAGCTCCAAAACAGCCAGAACCTCGCTGGGGATGTGGCTGGTGGGTCTGGGCTGGTCTGTGCTTGTTCCTTGTGCTGGAGCCACTGGACTCCATGGGCACAGGATGCTGAGAGCAGCTGTGGCTGCCCCTGGATCCCTGGAAGTTCCCCAGGTGACGGATCCCGTCGTCCGTGATCAGCTCGCAGTGGGATAAACTCTGTTCCCCAAAAAAGAGGGGTTAAACCAGCTCCTGACAGCCCCAAAACCAGCCAGAACCTCAGCTGTGGCTGCCCCTGGATCCCTGGAAGTTCTCCAGGTCATGGATCCCATTGTCTGTGATCAGCTCGCAGTGGGATAAACCCAAACACAGGGGTTCAACCCAGCCCCTGACAGCACCAAAAATAGCCAGAACCTCACTGGGGATGTGAGGGTGGTCCATGGTCTGTGCCGCTCCTTGCACTGGAGCCACTGGGCTCTGTGGGCACAGGGTGCCCTGAGCAGCTGTGGCTGCCCCTGGATCCCTGGAAGTTCCCCAGGTGACGGATCCCGTCGTCCGTGATCAGCTCACAGTGGGATAAACTCTGTCCCCCAAAAAAGAGGGGTTAAACCAGCTCCTGACAGCCCCAAAAACCAGCCAGAACTTTGCTGGGGATGTGGCTGGTGGGTCTGGGCTGGTCTGTGTTTGTTCCTTGTGCTGGAGCCACCAAGGTCTGTGGGCACAGGGTGTGGCTGCCCCTGGATCCCTGAAAATTCTCCAGGTCATGGATCCCACTATCCATAATCAGCTCGCAGTGGGATAAACTCTGTACCCCCAAAAAAAGAGGGGTTAAACTCAGCTCCTGACAGCTCCAAAACAGCCAGAACCTCAGCTGTGGCTGCCCCTGGATCCCTGGAAGTTCCCCAGGTCATGGATCCCACTATCCATAATCAGCTTGCAGTGGGATAAACTCTGTACCCCAAACAGAGGGGTTAAACCAGCTCCTGACAGCCCCAAAAACAGCCAGAACCTCGCTGGGGATGTGGCTGATGGGTCTGGGCTGGTCTCTGCTTGTTCCTTGCACTGGAGCCACTGGGCTCTGTGGGTTTCTGAGGACTGATGTGCTTCCAAGGGGAAAACTTCCAACTGGAAGGGGAAACTCCTCCCTGGAGGGTGGGGAGGCCCTGGTACAGCGTGCCCAGAGCAGCTGTGGCTGCCCCTGGATCCCTGAAAATTCTCCAGGTCATGGATCCCATCGTCCATGATCAGCTCACAGTGGGATAAACTCTGTCCCCCCAAAAAAGAGGGGTTAAACCCAGCTCCTGACAGCCTCAAAACAGCCAGAACCTCACTGGGGATGTGGCTGGTGGGTCTGGGCTGCTCTCTGCTTGTTCCTTGCACTGGAGCCACTGGGCTCCGTGGGTTTCTGAAGACTGATGTGCTTCCAAGGGGAAAACTTCCAACTGGAAGGGGAAATTCCTCCCTGGAGGGTGGGGAGGCCCTGGCACAGGATGCTGAGAGCAGCTGTGGCTGCCCCTGCATCCCTGGCAGTGTCCCAGGCCAGGCTGGAGGGGTTTGGAGCTCCCTGGGGCAGTGGGAGCTGTC
Organism: Acrocephalus scirpaceus scirpaceus; assembly: GCA_910950805.1. NCBI lineage: Eukaryota > Metazoa > Chordata > Aves > Passeriformes > Sylviidae > Acrocephalus > Acrocephalus scirpaceus. The sequence continues at coordinate 4,412,376 of OU383798.1, read as the reverse complement.
CCTGCCCATGGGACCAGGATGATCTTTAGGGTCCCTTCCAGGTTTCCAGGGGAAGGCAGCTCTGCAGGGATGAGACCTCCAGGGTGGCACAGAAATCCCAGCACACCTGAGCTACCCAAACCCCACCTTTGGGACACCTGTGGCCTCACCCATCATGGGAAGGACCCCAGCCCCAGGTCCAAAAAGCAGCAGGAACACAATGACCCCGCTCAGTGTGGATTTTTTGGGGGATTCAGCTGGAAAATCCTCGAGGAGGAAGCAGGGCCTGAGGCAGGAGCTGGAATTGGCTTTCCTGAGGGATTACTGAGCTGGAGAACCCCCATTCCCAAAGGACAAGATCCCTCATGGCACAAACCCAGGGCTGACAGAGACCAAATCCCCAAAAATTCAGCCCCAAAAACTCAGCCCCAAAAACTCAGCCCCAAAAATTCAGCCCCAAAAATTCAGCCCCAAAGGTTTCCCAGAGCCATGGAGCATCCCAGGCTGTCTTGCCCCACACACACAGCTCCTGTGCAGGCACCTCCCACCTGGAATTCTGCTCCCCACAACCCTTTTCCTGTAGAGTGCCTGGTGTGGAGATTCCTGCCAGCAGCAGGGGAAGGACAAGAGGTTCATCAGGGTCGGGTTTCCAGCAGAAATCTTAAAATTGTGAAGTCAGGGAGTGTTTAAAATCCCATTTTTTGGAGAAAGGAAATGCTGGAATACTCACCAGGACCTGCAGCCGTGGACAGTGTATGGAAAGCTGGATTAGTGTGCTGTCTGTTATCTGGAAAAGAAGGAAAAGCTTTTTTATGTTGGTGCTGGGCACAAGGATTTGGGATTTTTTCCCTCCTATCAAAGCAAAACTGTAGGATTTTCCTTGATCCATGAGATTTCCCCCTCTCCTGAGATGTTCAGGAATTCATCTCCTCATGGAAATCATCTCCTGCCCTTGGAAAACTGGGATGCAGATTAATTTTGACTTCTTTAAGGAGATGAAATCAGCTCCTGAATGTGTCCCAAAAGTGCCTCTGGAAGGACAAGGAAGGCTCAGATCCCCTCCCAACACCCCATGGATTGCCCAGCTCCTGCTTTTCTTCAAATCCCAAAGATTTGTTTGGGATTCCTCATCCCAAACCCCCAGGGATGGATTTGTGCCCTGGCTCAGCTTTGCTTCTTCCTTTTTAGGGTGAATTCCCCATCCCTTCCTGCCTGGGCTGGTGTCATTCCCTCTTTCCAGGAATCACAATCCCATTCCTTTATCCCAGGCTCAATCAATTTCCTTGGAGGTTTTTTCATGGAATTTTGAGTCAATTCCACCCTTTTCCCTGCAAATGTTTCAGCCCAGTTTGATTTCCATCCCCCTTAAATCATTGCTGATTCACAACTTTCCCCACGGTTTTCCAAATCAGGGAAAATTCCCATTATTTTTAGCAAAATAAGACTTTTTTTCTCTGGGATTTTCCCATAAAATCTGGGATTTTCTCTCACAAATCCGTTCTTTGACCCCATAGTTCTCACTATTAAATATTTTTTATTTACAGCATCATGGATTCCAAACCAAGGATAAAACCTCATTCCCAACATTTTCCTCTCCAAATCCAGCCACTCTTCCCACTCAGGATTCCACATTAAGTTCTCATTTGGAGAAAATATTCCAATTTTCCACCAATTTTCCACACAGCTGCAAGAGAAACAGCCTGAGGTGGTGTTTCCTACCTGGACACACTCTTCCAGATCCATTTTTTCAAGCTCATGGCAATTCTAGGAATAAAGAGAATTCCAAACACCCACGGTGAGTGTAAACACCAGACAGAAAATAGAAATATAAATAATAAATATATTAATAAAGATAAAAATAAAAATAAAATTAAAATAAAAATTATAATAAATGTAATAAATATAAATACATTATACAGTAAATATAAATAGTATATTAAATATAAATATTATAAATATAGAAACATAATAAATAGAAACATAAGCATTTAAACATAAATATAAACACAAATATAATTATAAAAATCTATATCTAAATATAGCTAAATATCTAAATACATAAAAACATAATACAATATATATTATATGTAATAATATATATCTCTATAAATATATAAATATCTAAAATATAAATATAATAAATATAAATGCATTATTCAGTAAATATAAAGATAAATAGTATATTATACTATTATAAATAGTATCTTTATTATATATATAAATATATTGTTATTATTAAATAGAAATACATAATAAATAGAAATATAAACAAACACAAATATAAACACAAACACAGATACAAACACAAACACAAACATAAACAGAAATATAAATTAACCACCACAAAGACAGTTTGATTTAAAAATTAAGGGGAGTCTCCATGAAATTTCACAACTGGAAGGGAAGATTACAAAGTTTCTGAAGGATAATAAAGGAAATTCCACTCATTTAAAGGGTTTTTTAATCATGGAGAGTAAAGGGAGTTAAATTTAGGGTCCCTTTAGACAAACAATAAAGTTTCTAACTAAAATATTTAACATTTCCTGTGGCTTGGATGCAAATCCTCCCAGGTGTGCGAGCCAGGACGATGCCAAAAATCCCATAAAACCCAAAATTTCAACCTTAACCTTCCACCCATATTAAAAAGTTTTAATTAAAAAGTTTTCCCAAACCTACTGGGAATATTTATTTTTTCCATGAAAAGGAAGCGAAAGCAGGAAGGGGAAGGAGGGACAGAGCTCTTACCCTGGCCAGGGTGGTGAAGCCCACGTCGGTCAGCTGGGAACACCTCGCCACCTCCAATATTCTGTAGGACACAAGGGAAGAGTCACAGAATCACAGAATCACAGAATTACAGAATTACAGAATAATAGAATTACAGAATCACAGAATCACAGAATTACAGAATTACAGAATTACAGAATCACAGAATTACAGAATCACAGAATTACAGAATCACAGAATCATAGAATTACAGAATCACAGAATTACAGAATCACAGAATCATAGAATTACAGAATTACAGAATCACAGAATCACAGAATTACAGAATCACACAATTTTTAGGTATGAAGAGATCTTCAAGATCTTCGAGTCCATCCCATGTTCCAACACCTCAATTAAACCATGGCACCAGTGCCACATCCAATCCTTTTTAAACACATCCAGGGATGGTGACTCCACCATCTCCCCAGGCAAACCATTCCAGTCTTTTATCACTGTTTCTGTGAAAAACTTTTTCCTAAGATCTGACCTAACTTCCCTTGGTGCAGCTTGAGGCTGTGTCCTCTGGTTGTGTCAGTGCTGCCTGGAGAAAGAGCCCAAGCCCAGCTGAGCACAGCCACCCTTCAGGGAGTTGTGGAGAGTGATGAGGTCACCCCTGAGTCTCCTTTTCTCCAGGCTGAACAACCCCAGCTTCCTCAGTGGTTCCTCATAGGGTTTGTGTTCCCAGCCCCTCTCCAGCCTCGCTGCCTCCTCTGGATGGGCTCAAGTGTCTCACAATGTCGACCCTAAACTGGACACAGCACTCAGTGTCCATCCTAAACTGAGCTGGACACAGCACTCAGTGTCCATCTGAACTGGACACAGCACTCAGTGTCCATCCTAAACTGAGCTGGACACAGCACTCAGTGTCCATCCTAAACTGGACACAGCACTCAGTGTCCAACCTAAACTGGACACAGCACTCAGTGTCCACCCTAAACTGGACACAGCACTCAGTGTCCAACCTAAACTGGACACAGCACTCAGTGTCCATCTGAACTGGACACAGCACTGAGTGTCCATCTGAACTGGACACAGCTCTGAGTGTCCATCCTGAACTGGACACAGCACTGAGTGTCCATCTGAACTGGACACAGCTCTGAGTGTCCACCCTAAACTGGACACAGCACTCAGTGTCCATCTGAACTGGACACAGCACTGAGTGTCCATCTGAACTGGACACAGCACTCAGTGTCCATCCTAAACTGGACACAGCACTCAGTGTCCATCCAAACTGTACACAGCACTCAGTGTCCATCCTGAACTGGACACAGCACTCTGTCCATCCTAAACTGGACACAGCACTGAATGTCCATCTAAACTGGACACAGCACTCAGTGTCCATCTGAACTGGACACAGCACTCAGTGTCCATCTGAACTGGACACAGCACTCAGTGTCCATCTGAACTGGACACAGCACTGAGTGTCCATCCCAAACTGAACTGGACACAGCTCTCAGTGTCCATCCCAAACTGAGGGGACACAACTGGACACAGCACTGAGTGTCCATCTGAACTGGACACAGCACTGAGTGTCCATCCTAAACTGGACACAGCACTCAGTGTCCATCCTAAACTGGACACAGCACTCAGTGTCCATCCTAAACTGGACACGGCATTCAGTGTCCATCCTAAACTGGACACAGCACTGAGTGTCCATCCTAAACTGGACACGGCACTCAGTGTCCATCCTAAACTGGACACAGCATTCAGTGTCCATCCTAAACTGGACACAGCACTGAGTGTCCATCCTAAACTGGACACGGCACTCAGTGTCCATCCTAAACTGGACACAGCACTCAGTGTCCATCTGAACTGGACACAGCACTCAGTGTGCACCCTGAACTGAGGGACAGAACTGGATACAGCACTCAGTGTCCATCTTAAACTGGACACAGCACTGAGTGTCCACCCTAAACCGAGCTGGACACAGCACTCAATGTCCTTCTGGACAACTGGACACAGGACTCAGTGTCCATCCTAAACTGAGGGGACACAGCTGGACACAGCACTCAATGTCCATCTAAACTGAGGGGTCAGAGCTGGACACAGCACTCAATGTCCATCCTAAACTGAGAGCCCAGAACTGGACACAGCACTCAATGTCCATCCTGAACTGAGGGACAGAGCTGGACACAGCACTCAGTGTCCATCTGAACTGGACACAGCACTCAGTGTCCACCCTAAACTGGACACAGCACTCAGTGTCCACCCTAAACTGGACACAGCACTCAGTGTCCATCTGAACTGGACACAGCACTCAGTGTCCATCTGAACTGGACACAGCTCTAAGTGTCCATCTGAACTGAGGAGACACAACTGGACACAGCACTCAGTGTCCATCCTGAACTGAGGGTCAGAACTGGACACAGCACTCAGTGTCCATCCTAAACTGAGGGACACAACTGGACACAGCACTCAGTGTCCATCTGAGCTGGACACAGCTCCCAATGTCCATCCTAAACTGGACACAGCACTCAATGTCCATCCTGAACTGAGGGACAGAGCTGGACACAGCACTCAGTGTCCACCCTAAACTGGACACAGCACTCAGTGTCCATCTGAACTGGACACAGCACTGAGTGTCCATCTGAACTGGACACAGCTGGACACAGCACTGAGTGTCCATCTGAACTGGACACAGCTGGACACAGCACTCAGTGTCCACCCTAAACTGTACACAGCACTCAGTGTCCATCCTAAACTGAGGGCCCAGAACTGTACACAGCACTCAGTGTCCATCCTAAACTGAACTGGACACAGCACTCAATGTCCATCTGAACTGGACACAGCACTCAATGTCCACCCTAAACTGAGGGCCCAGAACTGGACACAGCACTCGAGGTTCAGCCTCACCAGTGCCCAGCCCAGGGGCACAATGCCCTCCCTGCCCCTGCTGGCCACACCATTCCTGATCCTGGCCAGGAGCCATTGGCCTTCTTGGCCACCAGGGCTCACTGCTGGCTCATGTCCAGCTGCTGTCACCAGTGTCCCCAGGTCCCTTTGTGCCTGGGCACTGCCCAGCCACATTGACCCCAGTCTATAACGTTGCAGGGGTTATTGTGGCCAAAGTGAAGGAATTGGCACTTGGATTTGTTAAACTTCATCCTGTTGGACTCTGCCCATCCATCCAACCCTTCCAGGTCTCTGTGCAAAGCCCTCCTCCCTTCCAACAGATCAACACACGCTCCCAGCTCAGTGTCACCTGCAGATTTACTGATGAAAGCCTCAATCCCCTCATCCATGTCATCAATAAAAATATGGAACAGAGCTGGCCCCAGCACAGAGCCCTGAGGGACACCTGAGGGACACCCCTGGTGACTGTCCCCAGCTGGATGCAGCACCACTCTCTGGGCCCGGCCATCCAGAGCCGTGGTGGAGCCCCAAAATCCCAGGAAAAGGTTGGGAATGACCTCTGGATCCAACCCCCTGCCCAGGAGTGTCACCCCGAGCAGGGGACACAGGAATGGCTCCAGCCAGGGACATTCCGAGCCCTCGTGGAGCTGCTCTGGGATCTGACAGCTCCATGGGAAGGAATAATTCCTCCTCTGGAATTTGGGGTGGGATTTGTGCTGGTTGAGTTTCTGTCATCCTCTGACAGCCCCTGGTGGTGTTTGTATGGATTGGGAAGGATATTTGTATGGACTGGGGGGATATTTGTATGAATTTGGGGAAGTTTTCTATGGATTGGTGGGATATTTGTACGGATTGGGGGGAATTTGCATGGATTGGGGGGATTTTGTATGGATTGAGGCAGTATTTGTATGAATTGGGGGGAATTTGTATGGATTGGGGGATATTTGTGTGGATTGGGGAGGATGTTTGCATGGATTGGGGGTATTTGTATGGATTGGGGGGAATTTGTATGGATTGGGGGATGTTTGTATGGATTGGGGGATGTTTGTATGGATTGGGGGTATTTGTATGGATTGGGGGGACATTTATATGGACTGGGGGATATTTGTATGGATTGGGGGGATATTTCTATGGATTGGGGGACATTTGTATGGATTGGAGGGGTATTTATGGATTGGGGGGATATTTGTGTGGATTTGGGGTATTTGTATGGATTGGGGGATATTTGTATGAATTTGGGGAAGCTTTCTATGGATTGGTGGGATATTTGTATGGATTGGGGGAATTTGTATGGATTGAGGGGAAATTTTTATGGATTGGGGGAATTTGTATGGATTGGGGGGATATTTGCATGAATTGGGGGGATATTTGTATGGATTGGGGGATTTTGTATGGATTGAGGGGAAATTTTTATGGATTGGGGGTATTTGTATGGATTGGGGGGATATTTGTATGGATTGGGGGGGTATTTATGGATTGGGGGGATATTTGTGTGGATTGCTGGGATATTTCTAAGGATTGGGGGGGATATTTATGGATTGGGGGGTATTTGTATGGATTGGGGGGTTTTCTATAGAGTGGGGGAATATTTGTATGGATTGCTGGGATATTTCTATGAATTGGGAGGTATTTCTATGGATTAAGGGGATATTTATGGATTGCTGGGACATTTCTATGGATTGCTGGGACATTTCTATGGATTGCTGGGATATTTCTAAGGATTGGTGGGGTATTTGTATGGATTGGGGAATATTTGTAGGGACTGGGGGGATATTTATGGATTGGGGAGATATTTCTATGGATTGGTGGGGTATTTGTTTGGATTGGGGGGAGTTTTCTATGGATTGGTGGGATATTTGTATGGATTGGGGGGATATTTATATAGATTGGGGGGTTCTATACATTGGGGGGAATTTGTATGGATTGGGGGATGTTTGTATGGATTGGGGGGATGTTTGTATGGATTGGGGGGATGTTTGTATGGATTGGGGGGATGTTTGTATGGATTGGGGAGGTATTTGTATGGATTGGGGGGATGTTTGTATGGATTGGGGGATGTTTGTATGGATTGGGGGTATTTGTATGGATTGGGGGACGTTTGTATGGATTTGATCCAATTGCATTTGACACCATTTCTTTGAGGCCACTTGGCTGTCAGGGTAATAAAATTCCCTCTTTTCTGCACATTTCCTGCATTTTAGCAACGTTTTCCCCAGGAAACTCATCCTAATAAAAATAAAACCTTAAAAAAACCCCCAGAAAAACCAAGCTGAGGGTGGGAGGGGAAGTTTTCCCAAATTCCACCTGCTACAAAACCACCAGGAAAATCCTGTTCATTCTCATGGTGGGAGGAAACAATGTTGGTTAAATGGGATTTTTTTTCCCCAGTTCCCAAGACAGAAAGAACCCAATCCCAAATTTTCTTCATGGATACACACACAGCACTGGGACCTAATTTACAAGAGTTTAAACCCCAAGATTTTGGGGATTACTCAAAAATCACAAAAATCACGACCACCCTTGCTCCGAACACCCGGAAAAAAACTCAGGGATAAAAAAACTCTGAAAACTTTTAGGGGTGAAATGGCTCAGACACCACCAGGAGCCTCTGCTGGGTGTTCCATGGGGGAAATCCTGGGAAAACTCACCGGAGGCGTGGGCAGTTCTGTCCCAGGGCGTTGAGGATGGCGTCGGTGATGTTGGAGCAGCCGGAGGCGCACAGGGACTGCAGCTTGTGGCAGCCCCTGCAGATGGTGATGAGCCCGTCATCCGTGATTTGCTGCCAGGGAAAAACCACACCAGCCTCAATCCAGGTAGATTTTCCCTCTCCCAATTCCAAATTCTGGCCCAAAAAGTGTCGTGGGAATGTTTCAGTGGAGTAGCAGAGGGAGGATGAACCTCGCTGGATTTGGGAACATCGGGGAAGGGATTTGAAGGGAAATGTTTTGGGGCTGGGCTGGGTGAGGGATGGGGGAAGATTCCTGCAGGGCTTTGCAATTCCTGCTTGGAAAGACACAGGGGGTCTGTCCATCCCTGGGCACAGGGAGTCTGTCCATTCATGTTCCTGGGCACAGGGAGTCTGTCCATCTCTGTCCCTGGACACAAGGGGTCTGTCCATCCCTGTCCCTGGGCACAGGGAGTCTGTCCATCCCTGTCCCTGGGCACAGGATGACTGTCCAACCCTGTCCCTGGACACAAGGGGTCTGTCCATCCCTGTCCCTGGGCACAGGATGACTGTCCAATCCTGTCACTGGGCACAGGGAGTCTGTCCATCCCTGTCCATGCACACATGGAGTCCATCCAGTCCCATTCCTGGACACTGGACGTTTGTCCATCCCTGTCACTGGGCACAGGTGTCTGTCCAACCCTGTTCCTGAGCACAGGGGGTCTTGTCCACTTGTGTCTCTAGGCACAGGGAGTCTGTCCATCCCTGTCCATGCACACAAGCCATTGTTCATCTCTGTCCCTGGATATGTGAAGTCTGTCCAGTCCCGCTCCTGGACACAGGGGATCCCATCCAGCCCCTTCCTTGGACACAGGGGGTCAGTCCTGTCCCATCCCTGGACATGGAGGGTCCATCCAGCCCTGTTCCTGGGCATGGTGGATCTATCCTGTCCTGTTCCCTGGACAGAGGAAATCTGTCCACCCTTGTCCCTGGGTGCGGGGAGTCTATCCAGTCCCATTCCTGGACACAGGGGTCTGTCCATCCCTGTCACCGGGCACAGGACATCTGTCCATCCCTGTTCCTGGGCACAGGGAGTCTGTTCATCCCTGCCCCTGGGCACAGAATGTCTGTCCATCCCTGTACCTGGACACAGGGAGTCTGTCCATTCGTGTTCCTGGGCACAGGGAGTCCATCCATCCCTGTCCCTGGATATGTGGAGTTTGTCCAGTCCCATTCCTGGACACAGGGGATCCCATCCATCCCTTCCCCTGGACACAGGACATCTGTCCATCCCTGTTCCTGGACATGGGGAATCCATCCAGCTCCATCCCTGGACCCAGGGGATCCCTCCAGCCCCATCCCTGGACACAGGGAGTCCCTCCAGCCCCCAATCCCCAGGCACAGGGGGTCTGTCCATCCCCGACCCTGGACACAAGTGTCTGTCCATCCCTGTCCCTGGGCACAGGGAGTCCCTCCAGCCCCCAATCCCCAGGCACAGGGGGTCTGTCCATCCCTGTTCTGTGTGTCAGACTGTGATGGCACAGACACAGAGCCCATGCCCATCTATTTTTTGGCACAAACACACACTTCTGGCACAAACACACACTTTGGCACAAACACACACATTTTTGGCCCTGCAGAGCTGCCTGAGGGCCCCTCTGTGCAGAAGTGCCTTTGTGGGCTCAGTTCTGCACAGGGACCAGAGGAGAGACCCAATGGGAAAGATTTTCCCAGCTCATCCCACAGCTGAATTCAGAGTTCAAACATCCCTGACTTGGTGTGGGGCTCAGTGTCCCTGAGGTGCCACCATGGCCATGTTGGTGACATCCCACAGCTGAATTCAGAGTTCAAACATCCCTGACTCAGTGTGGGGCTCAGTGTCCCTGAGGTGCCACCATGGCCACGTTGGTGACATCCCACAGATGAATTCAACACCCCTGACACCGTGTGGGGCTCAGTGTCCCTGAGGTGCCACCAAGGCCACGTTGGTGACATCCCACAGATGAATTCAAAGTTCAAACATCCCTGACACCGTGTGGGGCTCAGTGTCCCTGAGGTGCCACCAAGGCCATGATGGTGACATCCCACAGATGAATTCAAACACCCCTGACACCCTGTGGGGCTCAGTGTCCCTGAGGTGCCACCAAGGCCACGTTGGTGACATCCCACAGATGAATTCAAACATCCCTGACTCAGTGTCCCTGAGGTGCCACCATGGCCACGTTGGTGACATCCCACAGCTGAATTCAGAGCTCAGAGCTCAAACATCCCTGACTCAGTGTGGGGCTCAGTGTCCCTGAGGTGCCACCATGGCCACGTTGGTGACATCCCACAGATGAATTCAGAGTTCAGAGCTCAAACATCCCTGACTCAGTGTCCCTCAGGTGCCACCAAGGCCACGTTGGTGACATCCCACAGCTGAATTCAAACATCCCTGACTCAGTGTCCCTGAGGTGCCACCAAGGCCATTGGTGACATCCCACAGATGAATTCAGAGTTCAGAGCTCAAACATCCCTGACTCAGTGTCCCTGAGGTGCCACCACGGCCACGTTGGTGTCAGGTGTGCAGGGGTGGAGCTCATTCCTGGTGGGAATCCTGGGCACTCACCATGCAGGTCTGCAGGTTCAGGGTCACCAGCTCAGGACAGTGAGCACCGATGAACTTGAGGGCCTCGTCCTCCAGCTGGAAGGGAAAACAGCCATGGGAACTGGGAGCACTGGGAGCACTGGGAGCACTGGGAATTAATGCTGGGATGGCAGGGAATTGGGATTTCCTCTGGGGAGGAGGGAAAGGCAGCACAGAGCAGCTGCACCAGGGGTTCCTGCCTCTTACCCCAGCAGGAGCAGAGCCTGGCCCCAAAAATGCTTCCCCTAACCCTGGGCCTGGCAGTGACACTGGATTATTATTATTATTATTATTATTATTATTATTATTATTATTATTATTATTACCATCATCATCACTATTATAATTTTATTTATTATCATTATTTTAGTCTTATCATATAATTATTATCATCACCATCATCACTATTATAATTTTATTTATTATTTATTATCATTATTTTAGTCTTATCATATAATTATTATTATTATCATCATCACCATCATCACTATTATAATTTTATTTATTATTTATTATAATTATTTTAGTCTTATCATATAATTATTATCATCATCATCATCATCAGAGCCTGGCCCCAAAAATGCCTCCCCTTCCCCTGGGCCTGGCAGTGACACTGGATTTATTATCATTATTATTATTATTATTATTATTATTATTATTATTATTATTATTATTATAATATTTTATTATTTATCATAATTATTTTAGTCTTATAATATAATTTTTATTATCATCATCACCATCATCACTATTATAATTTTATTTATTATTACTTATTATTTTGGTCTTATAATATAATTATTATTATCATCATCACCATCATCATCACTATTTTAATTTTGTTTACTATTTATTATCATTATTTTAGTCTTATCATATAATTATTATTATTATCATCATCACCATCATCATCACTATTATAATTTTATTTATTATCATTATTTTAGTCTTATATTATTATTATTACTATCATCATCATAGTTATCATCACTCTTACATTTTTATTTATTATTTATTATTTATTATTATTTTGGTCTTATATAATTATTGTTATTATCATCATCATCACTATTATAATTTTATTAATTATTTATTACTATTTATCATTGTTTTTTAGTCTTATCATATAATTATTACTGTTATTCTTACGAGTATAGCCATCATAATAAAATATAATAAAATCAAATAACAATATAAAATATGGTACAGTATTATATTATATGCATTATATGTAATTCTTATCATTTTGATTATTGTAAAATTTAAACATGAATTAAATAATATAATATTGAATATTTTGAATAATATTTTAAGTATTTTACACTTTTATATTATCATTATGTGTTACTATTATTACTGTTGTAATAAGAACTATTACACTATCATTATTATAAAATATAAAAATGAAATAATAATATAACAGCAAACATTTTACATTATATTTTCTGTGTTGTGTATAATTACTATTATCATTATTATTATAAAATACAAGAAATATTAAAGCAGCATTATAATCATGAAGTATTTTACATAATTACACTTTATCATAGTATATGAAGTATTATAAAATATTGTAAAATTAAAATGTCCATATGTAACATTAAATAGTTGACATTATAATGCCATAACATACATCACACATTGCACATAATAATAATATATAAAATAAAAATAAAATAAAAATAGTTCTAGAAATTAAAATAATAATATAATAAAAGAATAAAACCACATAAAAATAAAGTAACATAATGTTTCCCATTCCCCTTTCCCAAAGTCCCAGGTCCCTGATTTCCCTTTCCCAGCTCCCTGATTTCCCATCCCCTTTCCCTTCTCCCTGGTTTCCCATTCCCATTCCCAGCTCCCTGGTTTCCCTTTCCCTTCTCCCTGGTTTCCCATTCCCAGCTCCCTGATTTCCCATTCCCAGCTCCCTAGATCCCTGGTTTCCCAGAGCCTCAGATCCCTGGATTCCCATTCCCCCTTTCCCAAAGCCCCAGCTCCCTGGTTTCCTGGAGCCCCAGCTCCCTGATTTTCCATGCCCACACTCCCATTCCCACTTTTCCACAGCCCCAGCTCCCTGGTTTCCCTTTCCCCTTTCCCAGCTCCCTGGTTTCCCAGAGCCCCAGACCCCTCGTTTCCCATTCTGAAAGCCCCAGATTCTTGGTTTCCCATTCCCAGCTCCCTGATTTCCCTTTCCCTTCTCCCTGGTTTCCCATTCCCCTTTCCCTTCTCCCTGATTTCCCATTCCCCATTCCCTTCTCCCTGATTTTCCCTTCCCCTTTCCCTTCTCCCTGGTTTCCCATTCCCCTTTCCCAGCTCCCTGATTTCCCATTCCCATTCCCTTCTCCCTGGTTTCCCTTTCCCTTCTCCCTGGTTTCCCATTCCCATTCCCTTCTCCCTGGTTTCCCTTTCCCTTCTCCCCGATTTCCCATTCCTTTCTCCCTGATTTTCCCTTCCCATTCCCATCTCCCTGGTTTCCCATTCCCAGAGCCCCAGATCCTTGATTTTCCATGCCCACACTCCCATTCCCATTTCCCATTCCCACTTTTCCCATTCCCATTCCCCTCTCCCAGTCCCCACCTGTGTGCAGCCCTTCAGGGACAGCGCCCGCAGGCCCCCGCAGCCCCGCACCAGCGCCTGGATCCCGTCCTTGGTCACTTGGTCGCACCAGGAGATGATGAGCTGTTCCAGCAGCGGGCATCCCTCGCTGGGGACACAGGGACACACATGGAATTGTTCAGGAAAAAACCCTTTTCCAAGGCTCTGATATTCCCATTTCTGGGACACAGAGACCCCACAAAGCCCAGCTCCACAGGGAGGCTCTGCAGCTCTGCCTGGAGGATCTTAGAGGATCTTTTCCTTATTTAATGATTTAAAAATGATTCTTTAATTATTTATTTAATGATTTATCATTTAGAATCTTTAGTGATTCTAAAATTCCCTGGAAAATCCCTCCTACCTCAGTGCTTTCAGGGACAGGTTGGTTATGGAGGTGCAGGAAGCCAAATCCAGGTGCCTGAGTTTGGAGCAGAACTTGCTGAGGTTGGTGCAGGTGCTGGAAGAGACACACGGGGATGTTCCTGTGATGGATTCATCCCAGAAATCCCATGGGATGGGCAGGTTTGGGCTGAGGATGGAGGTGGGAACCTGGCACAGGTGCCCAGAGAAATTTTGGCTGCCCCTGGATCCATGGAAGTGCCCAAGGCCAGGTTGGACAAAGCTTGGAACAACCTGGGATGGTGAAAAGCGTCCCTGCCCTGACCAAGGTGGGAATGGATGGGATTTAAAATCCTCCCAACCCAAATCATTCCAGGATTCCATGGAAAACCTCCCAAAAATGCCAAGCTTGGCTCTTTTTTGGCACCCAGGGAAGAGTTTTACTCACGTGTCCGTGATCTTGGTACAACCATTGAGGTTCAACACTTCGATGTTCCTGCAGTTCTGGGCAAAGGTCCTTGGGGAAAGGAAAAGGGAAAAAAAAACAGTGGAGTTGTCAGGAAATGGAATTTCAGGTGGTTTATTACAGATTTTTATGTTTTTTATAGATTAAAGTTTTACAAAAGTGTTTCAAATAGATTGAAGAAGAGAACAGAGAAAATCAAGAAGAAAACTGAGAAAATCAAGAAGGAAATCAAGAAGAAAACAGAGAAAATCAAAATGGAAATCAAGAAGGAAACAGAGAAAATCAAGATGGAAATCAAGAAGAAAACCAAAAAAATCAAAAGAATCAAGAAAGAAGAAATGGATCAAGAAAATCAAGATGAGAATCAGGATGAAAATCAAGAAAATAATCAAGAAAGAAGAAAATCCAAAAGAAAATCCAGAAGATCAAGAAAGAAGGAAATAATCAAGAATAAAAGAAACAAGAAAATCAAGCAAACCAAAAAGGAAATTAAGAAAGAAGAAGGAAATCAAGAAAGGAGAAAGGAATAAAGAAAGAAGAATCAAGAAAATCAAGAAGAAAATCAAGGAGAAAATCAAAATAAGGAAAGAACAAAGAAGGAAATCAAAAAAGAAGAAAAGAATCATGGAAAGAATCCATGAAGAAGAAAATAATCAAGAAAATCAAGGAGAAAATCAAGGAGAAAACCAAGAGAATCAAGAAGAAAATCAAGAAAAAGAAAAGAACCAAGAAAATCAAGAAGGAAATCAGAAAAGAATCAAGGAAAGAATCTATGAAGAAGAAAATTATCAAGAAAATCAAGAAAAAAAATCAAGGAGAAAATCAAAAGAATCAAGAAGAAAATCAGGAAAAAGAAAAGAACCAATAAAATCAAGAAGGAAATAAAAAAAGAAGGAAAGAATCAAGGAAAAAATCTATGAAGAAGAAATTTTCAAGAAAATCAAGAAGAAAATCAAGGAGAAAATCAAGAAGAAAAAAAAGAAGAAAACAATCAAGGAAAGAATCTATGAAGAAGAAAATGATCAAGAAAATCAAGGAGAAAATCAAGGAGAAAATCAAGAGAATCAAGGATAAAATCAAGAAAAAGAAAAGAACCAAGAAAATCAAGAAGGAAATCAGAAAAGAATCATGGAAAGAATCTATGAAGAAGAAAATGATCAAGAAAATCAAGAAGAAAATTGAGGAGAAAATCAAAAGATTTAAGGATAAAATCAAGAAAAAAACCAAGAAAATCAAGAAGAAAATCAAAAAAGAAGAAAACAATCAAGGAAAGAATCTATGAAGAAGAAAATGATCAAGAAAAATCAAGAAGAAAATCAAGAGAATCAAGGAGAAAATCAAGAGAGTTAAGAGGAAAATCAAGAAAAAGAAAAGAACCAAGAAAGACAAAAAGGAAATTAAAAAAGGAAAGAATCACAGAAAGAATCTATGAAGAAGAAAATAATCAAGAAAATAAAGAAGAAAACAAGAAAATCAAAGAATAAATACAAGAAAAAGAAAAGAACCAAGAAAATCAAGAAGAAAATCAAAAAAGAAGAAAAGAATCACAGAAAAAATCTATGAAGAAGAAAAGAATCAAGAAAATCAAGAAGAAAATCAAGGAGAAAATCAAAAAAGAACAAAACAATCAAGGAAAGAATCTATGAAGAAGAAAATGATCAAGAAAATCAAGAAGAAAATCAAAAAAGAAGGAAAGAATCACAGAAAGAATCTATGAAAAAGAAAATTATCAAGAAAATCAAGAAGAAAATCAAGGAGAAAACAAGAAAATCAAAGAATAGATACAAGAAAAAGAGAAGAACCAAGAAAATCAAGAAGGAAATAAAAAAAAGAAGGAAAGAATCAAGGAAAGAATCTATGAAGAAGAAAATGATCAAGAAAATCAAGAAGGAAATCAAGAGAATCAAGGATAAAATCAAGAAAAAAACCAAGAAAATCAAGAAGGAAATCAAAAAAGAAGAAAACAATCAAGGAAAGAATCTATGAAGAACAAAATGATCAAGAAAATCAAGAAGGAAATAAAAAAGAAGGAAAGAATCAAGGAAAAAATCTATGAAGAAGAAATTTTCAAGAAAATCAAGAAGAAAATCAAGGAGAAAACAAGAAAATCAAGGAGAAAACAAGAAAATCAAAGAATAAATACAAGAAAAAGAGAAGAACCAAGAAAATCAAGAAGGAAATCAAAAAAGAAGAAAAGAATCATGGAAAGAACCTAGAAAATAATCAAAAAAATCAAGAAAACCAGGAACAAAGCCAATAAAATCCCAGATTTCTGCTGCCCCACCTCTTGCCCTGGCATTTCCCAGCCTGGAGGCACAAGATTCACCCAGTGCCCAATAAATTCACCCTGAGCCAAATAAAACTTGGTTTTATTTTCATGAAAATTGAGAGAAATGATTCCTGAGTGAGGTCAAAAATGATAAATGAAGTGATAAAACCCTCATAAATTAAATGATTAAAAAAATGACGAATTAAATTATAAAAATGATTAATGAAATAGTTTAAAATTTGATTAATGAAATGAGAAATTAAATGAGAAATGAATAATTTCTGTCATTGCTCTGCAGGTTTTGACATCCTGAGGGGCTCAGATCTGAAGTGGGGATAAAATTTTCCAAATCCTGATTTTCCAGCCCATTCCAAGGTGTGAATTGGAACCCTGGGCATGGAGAATTTTAAATTTTTACATTTTCTGACAACTGAATTTGACCTGAGGCTGTGGAAAAGGATCCCAAAATTAAATGACAGCACTGGGATTGTGGGTGTGGAGTTTAATAGAAGTGTGTGATATCACAGGGTGGAAAATTTAAAGAGTTGAAGGGTTTGGAATATAATAATGTTCTAAAATATATTTAGAATATAATTATATATATATATAATATAATATATATATATAATATATATATATAAATATATTATATATATATAATATAATATATATAATATATATATAAAAATATATTATATATATAATATAATATATATAATATATATAAAATATATATTTTTATATATATATAATATATATATATAAAATATAATATATATAAATATAATATATATATAAATATATTATATATATATATATATATATATAATATATATAGATATAAAGATGGAGGATTTAGGGTGTAGCCTAAAGTTGTTCTTTTTCACCTTTTTCTTTATGGGTTTGGGTGTTTTTTGTAATTGGGTAGAAAATCCTCATTATGGGCCATGGGTGGTTGGTTATTGGGTTAAAAGTAAAAATAATTTCTATTTTTATAAATATATTATCTATTAATAGGTAATATATATATATTATATATATAAATATATATAAATAAATAAATTTATAAATATATTACCTATTTTATAATTTATAGTATATATAATATATAGTTATATGTTATATTGTTATATATTATTATATAAAGAATACATTATTATATATTATATATTATATATTATTATAATAATTAATTATTATAATTATTATTATATAATAATATGTGATCTATAATATATGATATATTATATATATTAATACATATAATATATTAATATATAATACATATTATACATTATTATAATATATTTATATTATGTTATTATCATAATTAATCATTATAATTATATATTACTATATATAATATATAATATATAATATATATTAATATATAGAATATTAATATAGAATACATATTATATATTATTATAATAAACTATATATTATATTATTATAATTAATTATTATAATTATTATATATTACTATATAATATATATTATATATAATTATATTAATATATTATATAGTAATATATAACATATATATTAATTTATATTATATATAATTATATTAATATATTATATAGTAATATATAAAGTATATATTAATTTATATTATATATAATTATATAATATATTTTATTATATAATATATAATATTATATATTTTATTATATTAGTATTATAATATAACATAAATATAATATTTTATTATATTAATATTTTATTATAAATATGACAAAATATATATTTTATTATATTAATAATATATTAATATAATATATTTATGTTAAATTTAATAATTTATTATATATTCATAATTGGACAATTTATTCTTAAAAGACTTTGTATAGAGAGATAGACACAGAGCCATTTTTGACTTTGTTAGCTAGAACTCACAGCTAGAATTAATGAACATCTGAGTCTGAACATAAAACTTCATCCCCTGAGTGTTTAATCCTGGTTTTAAAAGAAAATAAAAAAATAAAATAAAATAAAATAAAATGAAATGAAATGAAATGAAATGAAATAAAATAAAAAAAATAAAAAAAACCACAATTAAAAATAAAATAAAATAAAATAAAAAATAAAATAAAATAAAATAAAATAAAATAAAATAAAAAATAAAATAAATGAAATAAAATAAAAAATAAAATAAAATAAATAAAATAAAATAAAATAAAATAAAATATAAAATAAAATAAAATGAAATGAAATGAAATGAAATAAAATAAAAAAAATTAAAAAAAATAAAATAAAATAAAATAAAATAAAATAAAATATAAAGTATAAAATAAATGAAATGAAATAAAATAAAATAGAATAAAATAAAATAAAATATGGAATAGAATAGAATAGAATAAAATAAAATATAAAATGAAATGAAATGAAATGAAATGAAATAAAATAAAAAAAATAAAATAAAATAAAATAAAATAAAATAAAATATAAAATAAAATAAAATAAAATAAATAAAATAAAAAATAAAATAAAATAAAATAAAATAAATAAAATAAAAAATAAAATAAAATATAAAATAAAATGAAATGAAATAAAATAAAATAAATAAAAAATAAAATAAAATAAAATAAAATAAAATAAAATAAAATAAAATAAAATAAAATAGAATAAAATAAAACCCCAGCTGTACCTTAAGGCGTTGTCCCCCACTCCCAGGCAGCCCCTGAGGCTCAGCTTCCGCAGGAATCCCCCACATCTCTTGGAAATGTTCTCCACCACCCGGCCCTGCAGGGGACAGGAGCAGCCACGTGAGAACCTCCAAGAGCTCCAGGAAGGCAAAGTGGAATTTTGCAGATTTTTTTAAAATTTAATTTATTATTTGCAATAATTTTGTTGTTCAAGGGGAAATGTTAAGGGAGTAAAAATGTTGTGGGATGGGAATGGGCTAAGGGAGGGGAGGGAGAATTATTCAGCTTCTGAAGATGGAGAGACAAGCAGCAATCACCTATTTAAATAATAAAAATCAAGTATTTTGAGAAATTTTCTCTATTTTGGAGCTCCTGGATGTGGGCACAGCCTCCCCAAGGAAGGTGTGAGGAGCTACACCCCAAATTTCTGATCACAGCCAATGGATAAATTCCAATCCTATTCAAAACAGAGATGAGCAGGACCAGCCCACGAGTTTGATTGAACCATTTGTGCTCCAAAGATCCAGAAAAGGCTTTTTAATTTCAATTCTGCATCCAAAGATCCCATTTCAGCCAGGATTTACCTTTCCCCTGAGACCAAACAGCAAAACAACAGAATATTTGTACAGAAATTCAGAACCTCCCCTGCATTTTGGAGAAATGAAGCATCCCTTGCTCCTTCCAGCACTAACTGGAATTTGGGACCTCTGTGAGATGAGGATTTTCTTCCAAAATCTCTTTTCCAATCTAAAAAAAAACCCCAAATCAGCCACCAGGCTCAACACAGCCCCACCATCACCCAAGGGACCCCGGGCTGGCCAGGTGAGCTCTGGGGACAGCACAGGAGCAGCTCCACAGCCCTGAAAAAAGGCTGGAAAAGCTGAAAAATTCCCTGATTTTGCAAATTCTTCCAGCAAATCTATAAATTCTGCTCGAATTACAGGAGCCAAAGGTGTTTTTATCAAGAATTTACATGGATTGATGGATTTAACTCTGTTCTAGCAGAGCCTGGGGATGCCAGGAGACCCAGCAGGAACAAATTCCAGAAAATGAAGTAAAACAAATTTTATTTTCAGAGGGAAGCCTGGGCTTAGAAGAACACAAGTTTGATGTGCAGGGACATGAAAATCACCCAAAAACCAGAGAGGAATGGGAAAAGCTGAAACATTTCCTGATTTTGCAAATTCTTCAAGCAAATCTATAAATTCTGCTCGAATTAAAGGAGCCAAATGTGTTTTTATCACAAATTTACACAGACTGATGGATTTAACTCTGTTCTAGCAGAGCCTGGGGATGCCAGGAGACCCAGCAGGAACAAATTCCAGGTATTGAGGTAAAACAAATTTTATTTTCAGAGGGAAGCCTGGGCAAGAACACGAATTTTGATGTGCAGGGATGTGAAAACCACCCAAAAACCAGAGAGGAATGGGAAAAGCTGAAACATTTCCTGATTTTGCAAATTCCTCAAGCAAACCTAAAAATTCTGCTCAAATTAGAGGAGCCAAATGTGTTTTTATCAATAATTTACACAGACTGATGGATTTAACTCCTTTACAGCAGAGCCTGGGGATGTCAGGAGACCCAGCAGGAACAAATTCCAGGTATTGAGGGAAAACAAATTTTATTTTCAGAGGGGAAATCTGGGCTTAGACAAGAACATGGGTTTGATGTGCAGGGACATGAAAACCACCCAAAAACCAGAGAGGAATGGGAAAATCCTGGTTTGTATTCCCAGCCTCTCCCTCCTGCCAGGCTGAGCTGCTCAGTCCCATCTCCTGTCACTCCACACATCAGGAACCTTGAGAATTCCA
The DNA here is from genome assembly GCA_910950805.1 of Acrocephalus scirpaceus scirpaceus. Taxonomy (NCBI): domain Eukaryota; kingdom Metazoa; phylum Chordata; class Aves; order Passeriformes; family Sylviidae; genus Acrocephalus; species Acrocephalus scirpaceus. Next base: position 4,391,359 of record OU383798.1, on the reverse strand, counting down.
CTCTAAATAAACAATTCCATTTTTAGGATTTTTAGGATCCAGGATTTTTAGGGCACTCAGGAGGTGAAGGATTCATTATGAAGACCCCAAAATTCCCCATTTCCATCCCCCAGACCCTGCTGAGGTGACAGTGCCACTTCCTGCTCCTCACCCCTGACTCTCAGCTGCACAAAGGAATTATTTTAACACTTTCAAAAATCAAAAATCAAAATCAGGGATGGATTTCCAAGGTGGGAACCTTCACTCAGCATCTGCTTGATGCCTCTGACGCCCCAAACTAAAGCCACAATTCCCCATTTCCCTCCTATATAAAATATTCCACATCTCCCTCCTCCAATATGAAATATTCCCCAGTTCCCTCCTCCAGTGGGATTTAAACAGGATAAAACATCTTGATAAGAGAATTAAGGGTTGGGTTTTTTTTCCTCATCCCTTTTCCTGCTTAAGGAAATTTGAATTTTCAGCCTCCATCCTCACTGGTGCTGCATCCACACCCACAGGTTCAGCTCCAAGGCTGAATTTTTGAGGGACAATTTGGACCTGGTCCTCCCTGAATTATCTTCACCTCAATTTCAGTTTTTGGTATTAAATATTGCAGGCCATGATTCAATAATTTCAATTTTCAGCCTCCATCCCCAGCAGTGCTGCAGGATCCACATCCACAGGTTCAGCTGAAGCTGAATTTTTGAGGGAAAATTTGGACCTGGTCCTCCCCAAATCATCTTCACCTCCATTTCAATTTTTTGAATTAAAGATGCAAATTTCAATTCACTTTTTGAATTAAAGATTGCAGGTCATGATTCAATAATTTCAATTTTCAGCCTCCATCCCCAGCACTGGTGCTACATCCACACCCCACAGGTTCAGCCCCAAAGCTGAATCTTTGAGGGACAATTTGGACTTGGCCTCCCTGAATCATCTTCACCTCAATTTCAATTTTTTGGTATTAAAGATGGAAATATTGCAGGCCATGATTTAACAATTTGAATTTTCACTGGTGCTGCATCCACACCCCACAGGTTCAGCTTCAAAGCTGAATTTTTGAGGGACAATTTGGACCTGGTCCTCCCTGAATCATCTTCACCTCAATTTCAATTTTTTGGTATTAAAGATGGAAATATTGCAGGCCAGGATTCAACAATTTGAATTTTCAGCCTCCATCCCCACTGGTGCTGCAGGATCCACACCCACAGGTTCAGCTACAAGGGAGCAGCTCCAAAGCTGAATCTTTGAGGGACAATTTGGACCTGGTCCTCCCTGAATTATCTTCACCTCAATTTCAATATTTTGGTATTAAAGATTGCAGGCCATGGTTCAACAATTTGAATTTTCAGCCTCCATCCCCAGCAGTGCTGCATCCACACCCCACAGGTTCAGCTCCAAAGCTGCATCTTTGAGGGAAAATTTGGACTTGGTCCTCCCCGAATTATCTTCACCTCCATTTCAATATTTTGGTATTAAAGAGGGAAATATTGCAGGCCATGATTTAAAAATTTGAATTTTCACTGGTGCTGCATCCACACCCCACAGGTTCAGCTCCAAAGCTGAATCTTTGAGGGACAATTTGGACTTGGCCTCCCCAAATCATCTTCACCTCAATTTCAATTTTTGGTATTAAATATTGCAGGCCATGATACAACAATTTGAATTTTCAGCCTCCACCCCCACTGGTGCTGCAGGATCCACACCCCACAGGTCCAGCTCCAAAGCTGAATTTTTGAGGGACAATTTGGACTTGGTCTCCCCAAATCATCTTCATTTCAGTTTTTTGAATTAAAGATGCAAATATTGATTCAACAGACATTCAGTCCTCGTGTTTTTATCTGAGTGCAAGGAGGAATAACCTAATTTCTCTTCCACACAAGCAGCAGTTTTCCCCCAAATTGTCCATTTTCTACTAATTTCTGTTTTCAGAACAGACAAAACCCACTTTCCTTCCATTACTACATTTAAGTCTCACCAGGGATATAGAATTCTGTCCATTTTCAAAAGCTGAATGGATTGCCAAGACTTTAAAAGACTCCCTGAAGCACAAGAAGTGAAATTAATGATTTCTATCTCCAGGGAAGGTAGGAAGGGTTACACTGGGAATATGAATCCATTCTAGGCTGTAATTACATTTTAACAAGAAAAAAAAAAAATGGGTTTGTATGTTTTAATTATACCTCGATGTCCCTCTGGAAATCAAACAGGTCAATTCGCTGCCAGTTGCTGCCATCCAGGGCCAGAACATTCCATGCCTTTATCAGGGGGAAAAAATGTAAATGTGTGGTTAATATGAATAAAAAGAAAAAAAAAGGTCAGTGGGGACCAAGTCAGAGTCTGTTCCTTTGAGAAATAACATTTTGTGCCAGGTGGGAAAGCACCAGGTAATTCCAGCCAGCAGGGAGAACTGCTGGGAGTTCTCCCAGGGAGCAGGGTCTGCTCAAAATTCAGAATTTTGAGTTCTCCAGGTAAGGAAGAGCTTCCACTCCCTTGGGTGAGCCAGGAAAATGTTTGGAGCTCGGGTATCTTCACATTCCTGGCTGGAATTTATTCCCCAGGTGAGCTCACAGCTGCACTGATAAAGGTTTGGGTTTTGTTTAAATCACCAAAATCTCCCGTGGTTTGTGTTCCAAAGGAGGAGCAGGAGCTCAGGGTGATAAAGGTTTGGGTTTTGTTTAAATCACCAAAATCTCCCGTGGTTTGTGTTCCAAAGGAGGAGCAGGAGCTCAGGGTTGGTCACTGTGTCCTCAGCCAGGTGGGGAGCACAGAGATGTATTAAAATTAAAATTTCAGTTACAACAGAAGGTAAACAAGTGGATCTGGTACTAACCTGGAGCTGGGGTTGTGCAAGAGGCAAACACGGGGGGGTTTTCCATCCCAAATCCCCCCTGCACCCAGCTCCTCCCCAGCACAGAGCAGTTCTTGGGCAGGAGTCAGTGCAGAGTTACAACAGACAACAAAACTTGGTTTTAATTGGTTTTTTTGGAATTAAAACCTCACTGCTGACGTTGGTTTTAAGGAGAAAAGCAGCGGGAAATACCCCAGTGGCTGCATAACTGCACGGGCAGTGTAGGGAATGTTCCAGAACCTTCCTGCACATCCCTGCAGGAACTTCCCGTGCTCCCTGTGCAAACAGGAGCTGGGACAGGCCAGGAGAACAGCCTGACATTGGCAGAGAATCCCTGAGAGCCCATCCTGGCCAGCACAGCTCTGCTGGAGTCCAGCTGGGAGCTCTTTCCCTGCACAACCTGAGTTATTCAGGTGACAACTTTAACACCCAGACACCACACAGGGGATTTTTAAATGCAATTAATGATGTTTAAGCTTTTTTTTTTAATTCTGAAGTGCTCAGGGGATTTTTAAATGCAATTAATGATGTTTAAGCTTTTTTTTTTTTTTAATTCTAAAGTGCTTAGAGTAATTAAATCAGTCGTGGTTGAGGTTTGGAGGAAGGACTGATGGGTTTGTGCAGGTGTCACCCAGGCAGGATGGTGAAAACACCACCCCAACACCTTCCCTGGATCATCACCCCATCCCTGCTGTGCTGCTTCTCCTGGGAATTACCAGGCAGGAAAAAACACCTGAATAAATCTCCAGATAACTGAACCTTCCAGTCCAGTTGGAGGAATTCTCCCAGGCAAATAATCCAAGTTGGGTTTCATTAATTGAAGCACACAAAGGATAAAACAATCCCTCACTTTAATTCCATGCTTACTCCATGGAGAAAATGAACTTTCATTGATTGTGCAGCATCTCTGTGGATTAAAATTCCTGTGTTTCCACCAAAACCCCCAGGATGGGCTCATCCCACGTTGGGATTTCAGCAGGGTGAGCTCCCTGTCCAAACCCAGAATGAGGGGAGAGTTCTGGGCAAAACATCAGCCCCCTCCCCTTTGTATGGGACACTGGAAATGCAATTCCAGCTTGGAATTCCCATTCTCTGGTGCTGTGGGATTTTTCCAGGATTTCCAGGGGACACTAAATAACCCCAGCTGAGTGACACAAAGCTCCCCAGGGAGGGCTGGATAGGGAGGATTGTCACCCAAATCCAACCCCCTGCTAAAATCCACCAGGAAGGAGGAAGGAAATTTCTTACCCTGGAAACTTGAGCACAACGACACAGAGTGACCACATCCAGGAAAGAGAAAATTCTGGAACAGAAATAAGAGATCCCTTCTTGGTTATTGACATTTAAAACAAAAAGGGATGTGGAAAACAAAGGGGGAGAGGAAAAAAAAAAAGGACTGGGACAGCAAAACTTCTTTGTGATTTGGCTGAAAGCTGAACTGTGAAAGGAAGTGCAGAGGCAGCAGTTCCCAAATGGAAGCAAAACAAATCCATGGAGCCACTGGGAAACAAAAACTTCACACCTTGGAGAGGTTCCTGACCCCAAATCACTGCTCACCCCGAGTGACCCCTGCAGAGCCAGGACATGGGGGCACCGCCAGGGATGTGGGCTGGCTCTGAGTGCACAGGAGTGACTCAAACACTGCAACATCTTCAGCAATGGCTTCCAGGATTGGGCAGTGCCATCCCTCAGTGCCATCTCTCATTGCAGTGCCATCCCTCATTGCCATTCTTCACTGCAGTGCCACCCCTCATTGCAGTGCCATCCCTCATGGCAGTGCCATCCCTCACTGCCATCCCTCATTGCAGTGCCATCCCTCATTGTCATCCCTCATTGCAGTGCCATCCCTCATTGTTATCCCTCATTGCAGTGCCATACCTCATTGCAGTGCCATCCCTCATGGCAGTGCCATCCCTCATTGTCATCCCTCATTGCAGTGCCATACCTCATTGCAGTGCCATACCTCATGGCAGTGCCATCCCTCACTGCCATCCCTCATTGCCAGCTCCCAGAGGTGGGCAGTGCCATCCCTCACTGCAGTGCCATCCCTCAGTGCCACCCCTCATGGCAGTGCCATCCCTCAGGGCAGTGCCATCCCTCATTCCCAGCTCCTAAAGGTGGGCAGTGCCATCCCTCACTGCAGTGCCACCCCTCATTGCCAGCTCATTAAAGTGGGCAGTGCCATCCCTCATGGCAGTGCCGTCATTGAAAGCTCCCAGAAGTGAGCAGTGCTATCCCTCATGGCAGTGCCATCCCTCATTCTCAGCTCCTAGAAGTGGGCAGTGCCATCCCTCACTCCCAGCTCCTAAAGGTGGGCAGTGCCATCCCTCACTGCAGTGCCATCCCTCATTTCCAGCTCCTTAAAGTGGGCAGTGCCATCCCTCATGGCAGTGCCACCCCTCATTCCCAGCTCCCAGAAATGGGCAGTGCCATCCCCCAGTGCCATCCCTCATTGCAGTGCCACCCTTCAGTGCCATCCCTCACTGCAGTGCCATCCCTCATTGTCAGTGCCCAGGAGTGGGCAGTGCCATCCCTCAGCACAGTGCCATCCCTCATTGCAGTGGTCTCATTGCCAGCTCCTGAAAATGGGCAGTGCCATCCCTCAGTCCCAGTTCCCAGGAGTGGGCAGTGCCATCCCTCATTGCCAGCTCCTGAAAGTGGGCAGTGCCATCCCTCATTGCAGTGCCATCTCTCATTGCCAGCTCCTAAAAGTGGGCAGTGCCATCCCTCACTACAGTGCCACCCCTCAGTGCCATCCCTCATTGCCACCCCTCATTGCAGTGCCACCCCTCATTGCAGTGCCATCCCTCAGTGCCACCCCTCAGTGCCATCCCTCAGTGTTGTCCCTCACTGCAGTACCATCCCTCATTGCAGTGCCACCCCTCATTGCAGTGCCATCCCTCACGGCAGTGCCATCCTTCACTGCCACCCCTCAGTGCCATCCCTCAGTGCCACCCCTCAGTGCCATCCCTCACTCCCTGCTCTGGGATCCCAGCCCGGTTTCAGTGCCCAGATTACTCCCGTGTTTCCCAGCTCTGGTTACAGGGCTGGAGCAGCTCTGCTCTGAGGAGAGGCTGGGACAGCTGGCATTGTTCAGGCTGGGGAACAGAAGCTGCAGGGTGACCTAATTCTGATCTCCCAGTTCCTGAAGGAAAGATGGAGAGGGGCTATTTCCAAGGGCCTGGAGTGCCAGGACAGGGGGGAATGGGGTTTAAATGCCACAGGGCAGGGCTGGATGGGATTTTGGGAAGAAATTCCCCCTGCAAGGCTGGGGAGGAGCTGGGATGGAATTCCCAGAGCAGCTGTGGCTGCCCCTGGATCCCTGGAAGTGTCCCAGGCCAGGTTGGACAGGGCTTGGAGCACTCTGGGGCAGTGGAAGGTGTCCCATGGCAGGGGTGACACTGGGTGGGCTTTGAGGCCCCTTCCAGCCCAAACCATTCCAGGATTGGGGAATGAGGCAGGAGGGACAACGACACCGTGGTCACTGCTGTCACCCCAGGGACTGCCAGGCTGGTTTTGGGATAAAGGAATGACACAGCTGGGACTGCCAGGATTTCCTTTGGGATCACACAACCCCCCCAGAGCTGTGCATGCAGGAAGCACCAAGCCCATGGAAAGCTCCCAATGTGCACCAAAACATCAATAATGTATAAAATTCAATGGGATTTCAATGTCACTTTATGGTTTATGGTTACTCAAACAATCGTGTCCCAAAACAGACGAGGTCAAGGGGAGGGTGGGAGGACATCAAGGCCTCGTTCCCTTTGGGAACAATTAGAAAACTGGAGTTTTTGCAAAGATAATACAAGATTTCAACCACAATATCCTTTAATATTTTAATTTACTATTCTCAACTTGAAGGCCACCCAAAAGAGAAGGCAAATGTCAGCCACAAGCATCCTGAGAAGCAGGAATGGAAAAAGCCCTTCAGAAACACCAATATTGGGGAAAAAGGTGTTCCTGATGGAGGGAAAATGCAGATTATTTATCAGAACACTGACCCTAAAGATATCACAGAGCAGCACTCAGCTAAACCAGGATGAACAGCCACGTTCCCCCTGTGCTCATTCACTTCCCAGGGATACTCATGGATCCAGGGAGTTAAGGGGTTAATTTCCAAGGGGTTCAAGGCACTTCTGATCTTGTCATGAGACAAATCTGACAGTGAAAAGCTCTGAAGTGCCCACGAGCACTTTAACAGAGTCTGGAATCAAAAATTCTGGATTTCAGAGCAGTTCCATCCTCCCTGCCTACAGACAAGGCTCCCTTGAGCCCGATGTCATTTCTTGGTGCCCAAGGGTTTATTCAGCTCCGTGTCCATGCACAACAAAACCAGGAAAGCCTGGGAAATGAGGGAAGCTGGGGGAAATTCTTTCAAATTCCCACTGTAGGAGTAAATAAAACTTCATATTCTACAGGCCCATTCTGGATTTCAGAGCAGTTCCATCCTCCCTGCCTCCAGACAAGGCTCCTCCTGAGCCTGATGTCATTTCTTGGTGCCCAAGGATTTATTTTATCCTTGGTGCCCAAGGATTTATTTACTATGTGCATGCACAACAAAACCATGAAAACCTGGGAAATGAGGGAACTGGGGGAAATTCTAAGTTTCAAACTCCCACTGTAGGAGTAAATAAAACTTTACATTCTACAGGTCAATTCTGGATTTCAGAGCAGTTCCATCCTCCCTGCCTACAGACAAGGCTCCCCCTGAGCCTGATGTCATTTCTTGGTGCCCAAGGGTTTATTCAGCTCCATGTCCATGCACAACAAAACCAGGAAAACCTGGGAAATGAGGGAAGCTGGGGGAAATTCTTACTTTCAATTTCCTGTCATAGGAGTAAATAAAACTTCATATTCTACAGGTCACTCGCTATGGAAGTTTTCTGTATTTTCATTAAAATTCCCCACTCCATGGGAATCCCAGAGTGTCAATGATCACCTCACCCCTGTGTCAGGGCTGGGAGATGGGAGATAAATTCTCCTCCACTTCCTGCTCCTCCCTTCCCAGCCTGCCCACACAGCAACAGGGATTCACCCAAACCCTCACCCTTTTCCCTTCCCCAGCACAGAGATCTCAGCTCTGAGGAGTTCCAGAGACTTTTCCAGACTTTTCCAGTGTTCCCTCAGCTCCTCCTGCATTTTTCCAAGACCCTGAGTTGATGATTGAGCAGAATCAGGCTTCAAAAAGGATTTTTTTCACAGCAGGCACTCCTTGGTTGTGGATTTTCATCATTCAGAACTGGATCCAGCCCCTCCCATGGAGCAGCACGGGCACAGGTAAATCCTGCAGGCACCTGATCCAAACTGAGAATTCCCCTGTAACCCTGAGGATGGGATTTTCCCTCTCCAAGGAATGCTGGACAACACTAAAATACCCCAAACTCCACAAAGCTGCAGCAGCACAAGGTTGATCAGCACTATTGAAATGATTTTTCCCAATTCTGCATTAAAAGACCCCAAAAAGGCACCGTGCTGGGACATTTATTTTCCCACCCAAGCAGGATTCCTGTCCTGCTCACAGCTGCCTGATGAGCCCTTCTACATCCATCTTTTTATTCTTCAGAGTGGAGAAAATAATCCACAAAATTAACTTTATCATCTGGCAGTGATCACAGCTGAAGGCAGCCTGAGCTTCCCAAACAGGAATTAAATCTGGAATTGCAGCAGATTAAATTGTCTCACTGCAAAGGGACTCCCTACGTGTCTGATTTTGTCTGAAGAGCTCAGCTCTGCACAATTTGGGTAAAAAACACTCACTCTGAGCAATTTTCAGGTTTTAACCTCTTAATCCACTCAGGGGTTTCTAGGACTCCTCACTTTCCCATTGCTGCTCTAATTAGATTAGGGTCAGGACTCATGAAATCCCTGCATGCTGTGGGCTCTGAGGTGAGCCAGCTTAGACCTTCATCCTTCTAAAATTATCCACACCAATTTCTGCCAGTGACAGCCCCCAGTCATCCCAGTTCAATTCCAGTTCAATTCCAGTTCAGCCCCACTCCCAGGGGCTGGCCAGGGGGACAGACACCACAGCTCTGCTGCCAACTCAGCTCTGCCCAGGGCACAACTCCAGCAGCTCCAGAGGGATAAATCAGCGTGTGGGGATGGCAGAGCAGGGCTGGGGGAAAAACAAGGTTCATTTTCTTGGAAAAAATTAGAAGTTGAATAAAAAATAAAGAAAATAGACAATTAGGAGAGATAAAAGCAAAATAACATTTTCTCGGCTGAGGGTGCCTGGCACAGAACCAGCCAGCACACCATTTAACAGAGTTTTTTTTTCTTTAAATATAGGACTTTGTTGCATATTTAAGAATTCACATGCATGATTCAAACATTCCTTAGGGTGTGAATTCTTTTGTTTAGTCCTAACTCCCCCCCAGCTGTTCTATCTGGCAGACTCTCTTTGGGTGTCTCCATTCTATCTGATAACACAGATCTATAAATTCTTTTCTTGGGGCTCTGATCATTTTCATTTGGACAAAATACTTAATAACAAGTTTAATTGCTTTCTTGGTCAGCAATCTTCATGCAGGAAAACAAAAAGACTTTAGTTTTCTAAGTTACAATCACATTTCTAAATTCTAGTAATAAAAGAAAATACAGTAAAATCTTCTCACATTCTACATCCAGTATAAATATCAATTTAATATTTGTGAAAAGCCAACTCTATGCTGTGCATTCATAAGAGCTGCATTGAATCAAAGCTGCTTAGGCCAGGAGAGAGCTGCAAAGTGCCTGACCTGCCTGTGACCCAGCAGGAGCAGCTGAATTCCCCTGATCCTGCTCCTGGCCAAGCAGGAGCAGTGCAGCAGCCCCACGTCACACTGGGACTGAAACCTTCATCAGCAGGGCAGCAGAGACCCCCTGTGCCAGGGGAAATCCAGGCTTGGCTCCCAGGGCTGGCAGGCAGCCTCAGGGAAGGAGAGCAGCTTTCCAACAGCACTGGGAATGCAGGGAAACGGGGACAGGCTGCACCTCTGGGGATAAAACCACAGCTGGAGCCAACAGGAGCCATGGATTCACTGCTGGGAGTCACCGAGGCAGGCACTGCCCAGGGAGGAGCTGGGGCAGCCAAGGAGGGAGGGAATTCTGTTTTTTCTATTCCTGGTGTCACCTCCTGGCTCTCAGCTGGCAGGGGACAAAGCTGGAGTAGGTGCAGCAGTGCCAGGACATGGATGGATCACCTGGGAAGGAGGGAATTCTCCTTTTGCTACCTCCTGGTGTCCCCTCCTGGCTCTCAGCTGGCAGGGGACAAAACTGGAGCAGGACATGGATGGATCACCTGGGAAGGAGGGAATTCTGCTTTTTCTATTCCTGGTGTCCCCTCCTGGCTCTCAGCTGGCAGGGGACAAAGCTGGAGCACGTACAGCAGTGCCAGGACATGGATGGATCACCTGGGGCTGCCCCATCCCTGGCAGTGTCCCAGACCAGGCTGGAGGAGGCTTGGAGCAGCCTGGGACAGCAGGAGGTGTCCCTGCCATGGCAGGTGGAACCAGACAATCCCTAAGGTCCCTTCCAACCCAAACCATCCCGGGATTCTGTGATGTCCCCACCCTCTCTTGCTCTCTGGACACGCAGGACAAATGTCCCCATCCAGGACACGATGTCACTGCTGCACCCCAGGACAGCAGCTCCACTCCTGGTCCATCCCTGTGTTTTTAGGGATAACAAAGGCTGTTGTTCTCCCATTTCTCTTTATTTTGCCTCAGTGCAGCTTTCACTCCACGCACAGGAGACCCCAAAGCCGTCTGAGTGCCCCGAGCAGGGGCAGGACTTCACAGAGCAGTGCCCAAACACACCAGCCTTTGTCCTGCACAGTGACACCCATTTACAGGAGATCCCTGCACAAAACCCATCCAAGCTTCTCTTTCAAAGGCTGCACTGTCAATGCACAGTAATTAATTTTCCCAGTATGCTAACAGTGAATTCCAGCTCTCCAAACCATCACTTATGAGCTTTAAACATTTATCAACTCCCCATTTCCCCTGGGTTCCACCCCATCCTGAACAATTCCCTGCTCTGCAGCAGGTTGGGATGGTCAGGGACAGCAGGACACAACAGGCACAGATAATTCCAGAGGGCAGGAATGGGGGGGCTCAGCCACGCTGATGCAGGACCTTCCCTCCTTCCTACCACAAATCCTCCTCCAATTGTCTGGCAGTGCTCATGGAATCATGGAATGGTTTTGGGAGGGAACTTAAATCCCATCCAGTGCCACCCCTGCCAAGGGTAGGGACACTTCCCACTATCCCAGGTTGCTCCAAACCCTGTCCAGCCTGGCCTGGGACACTGCCAGGGATGGGGCAGCCCCAGGTGATCCATCCATGTCCTGGCACTGCTGTACCTGCTCCAGCTTTGTCCCCTGCCAGCTGAGAGCCAGGAGGGGACACCAGGAATAGAAAAAGCAGAATTCCCTCCTTCCCAGGTGATCCATCCATGTCCTGGCACTGCTGCACCTACTCCAGCTTTGTCCCCTGCCAGCTGAGAGCCAGGAGGGGACACCAGGAATAGAAAAAGCAGAATTCCCTCCTTCCCAGGTGATCCATCCATGTCCTGGCACTGCTGCACCTACTCCAGCTTTGTCCCCTGCCAGCTGAGAGCCAGGAGGGGACACCAGGAGGTAGCAAAAAGCAGAATTCCCTCCTTCCCAGGTGACCAATCCATGTCCTGGCACTGCTGTACCTGCTCCAGCTTTGTCCCCTGCCAGCTGAGAGCCAGGAGGGGACAGCTCTGGAGCTGCTGTACCTTCACTCACACAGCAATGAGCCAAACCTCAGCCTGTGGCTCCACTCAGGATCATCCCAATTCCATCTATCAGAAACCTCACCCAGCTCCAAGCAAGGCTCTGCTCCTGGTGATCCTGAGCCCTCACACTTCTCCTTCCCCTGAAATCCATGCAAAATCCAATTCACATTCCCTCACCCAATCTTTTTCTCCTCTATTCCCCACATTCCCAGACTCCCTGCCTCACCCATCAGGGCTCTTCACAGCCTGTCCCCAACCTACCCCTGCCTTGTCACCTCAGCACAGGGACAAACTCCAGGTTTGTTGCATCAGCTCCCATCAGGAAAAGGAAATCATCTCAGAAAATCCAGAAAGACAATTTTTTTGCCACTCTTTTGCTGCTCCACATCCCAGCCATGGCTCAGGACAAGCAGAGGAGCTTCCACCTGCAAAGCCCTGTGCAAATTCCTGCTGTGGAGGTTGTGACTCCATCCTGCTCCTCATTCCCAGCTTCTGGTTTCACACAGGGATCTCCATATCCATGGACAATCATTTCCTGTGTCCCAGGCCCCAATCCCAAATATCCACCCTGGCAGCAGGGAGGGCTCTAAGAGGCACACATTGTGCTCTGGGGTGAGGAATACTGGGATAAAAGAAATGGAATCAGGTGGGAAAGAGAAACTGAATCAGGGGGAAAGAGCAATAGAATCAGGTGGGAAATACCAATGGAATCAAGTGGGAAATACCAATGGAATTAGGTGGGAAAGAGCAATGGAATCAGCTGGGAAACACCAATGGAAATGGGTGGGAAAGCAATGGAATCATGTGGGGAATACCGATGGAATCAGGTGGGAACTACCAATGGAATCAGGTGGGAAATACCAAGGGAATCAGGTGGGAAATACCAATGGAATTGGGTGGGAAATACCAATGGAATCAGGAGGGAGATACCAAGGGAATCGGGTGGGAAATACCAATGGAACCAGGTGGGAAATACCAGTGGAATCAGGTGGGAAAGACCCTTCCAGAGGAGGCAGGGCACTGAAATTGAGACACTCCTCCCTTTTCCCTGTTCCTTCCATTCCAGAAGTGAGCCAGCAGCACTTCCCTGGCTCACACTCCCCTCCCCAGCCTTCACTGTCACTCAGTGCTGTCAGAACCAGTTTCTTGCAGTGTAACAAAGCTGCTGCTGTTAATAATTCAATTTTCCACCTCCCTCTGCCTTCCCAATCTCCAGTCCAACACCTGAGCTCAAAGCACTGACAAACTCAGCTCTATTTCCTGAGCCCAAAATGAGGGACAATCACCCCAAACTCCCCTCCTGCTTCACACAGGGGCAGCAGGAGAGGGCAGAATTATCCACAGAGACCTCAAAGGACTTTCAAACCCTAACAGCCCACAAAGTCTGATCTGTTTGGTGTTTGCCAACAGGATCACCCTGCCAGGGGCTGAACATCTGGCTCCTATTGACAAGGGACAGGACAAAGTCCACTCGAGTGTAACTGGAGCAGAGGGATTCACTTTTCCTTTAAACTCAACCCCTCAGAGAAGCAGAATCCTGTTCTCCACACCAGCCCATCCTCACCATGAGGATTATTGAGAAAATCCTCACTCTCATTAAAGACCTCATTTAAAGTTCCTCCATTCACCAAACAAACAACCAACAAACCAACCCAGCATTTAAAACCCCCAAAAACTTAATCCCATTCAGCACAAATTTCTGACACAGACCTTTGACCTGCCTGGCTTTATGAGTGACCTGATCCAAGCTCACGATTTTGGGGAGCACAGCAGCAAAAAATCCTGGATGCAAATAACAACCCACCGGTGTCCAGGGAGAGGACTCACCGAAGCAGCAGCTCTTTGGGCAGTTTTTTGTTGATTGCAGCTTCATCGTTGTTTGAGAACATCTGCAAACACAAAAAAAAATGGCACAGGTCAGGCACACATCAAGGGAACAAACCCTGCTTTACCCCAGGGAAGAAATGGTTAATGAGGATGTTTTCAGATATCTGGACCAGTAAATTCCTCACAGATAAATTTTGTGCTGCAGTTTTCCAGCTCCTGTGCTGGACCAAAATATCTTCAAACACGGTGCAGGGATGCTCTGGGGATTGAGAGGTTAAATCTGAACTGAGATTTGCAGCTGTTCCAGTGAAGTAAATGATAATTTCTGACTGGGGAGGCTCCCCCAGCACTCTGGAGGGCACCAAGGCACAGACACATCAGAACTGGGAGGTTTTACACACCAAACATTTGGCCAAGGGGCTGCAGGGGAGAGGAGGAGGAGTCCAGCAGCCCAAATATTCACCAAACACAGGTGGAAGGTGCAGGTGCAGCAGGGTTGGTTTCTGTGATGGAAAAGGTGCTGCTGAACAGAGAAATAAAGTCTTGCAGAGCCCAGAATGTTCTCCCAGCTCTCAGCAGCTCTGGGACAAACAGGAGAGATTTTTAAACCACCAGGAATGGTTTAAAGGGAGTTGGTGCATGCTGGGAAAGCTCTGTGCTCTTCCAAGGCAGTGAGGCCAGAGCTGGTTCCTGTATCCCCTAAATCCATGGACAACACCTGGTGCACCTGGAATGGACTTTGGGACCATCTCAGACACTCTAAGAACAAGAGGAACTTCTCTTTTCCAAGGAGGCCCAAGGAAAACACAGAGCAAAGCCTCACGAGGCTCTTGAGAAGAATCTAAAACCAGTTCTAAGATTTGGTATTGTCTTGCCGTGGAGAAAATCCAGCACCTCCAAATATCCTGTGCCTGAGCATGGATCCATCACATCCCAAATATCCTGTGCCTGAGAATGGATCCAATCCCAGCACATCCCAAATATCCTGTGCCTGAGCATGGATCCATCACATCCCAAATATCCTGTACCTGAGATGAATCCAATCCCAGCACATCCCAAATATCCTGTGCCTGAGAATGGATCCAATCCCATCACATCCCAAATATCCTGTACCTGGGCATGGATCCAATCCTATCACATCCCAAATATCCTGCACCTGAATGTGAATCCAATCCCATCATATCCCAAATATTTTGTCCCTGAGCATGGATCCAATCCCATCACATCCCAGATAACCTGCCCAAGCATGGATCCAATCCCATCACATCCCAAATATCCTGCACCTGAGCATGGATCCAATCCCAGCACATCCCAAATATTTTGTACCTGAGCATGGATCCATCACCAACAGCTCCCAAATATCCGGTAGCTGAGCATGAATCCAACCCCATCACATCCCAAATATCCTGCACCTGGGCATGGATCCAATCCCATCACATCCCAAATGTTTTGCACCTGAGCATGAACCCAATCCTATCAAATCCCAAATATTCTGTACCTGAGCACGGATCCAATCCCAGCACATCCCAAATATCCTGTACCTGAGCATGAATCCATCATATCCCAAATATCCTGTACCTGGGCATGGATCCAACCCCATCACATCCCAAATATTTTGCACCTAGGGATGGATCCAATCTCATCACATCCCAAATATCCTACACCTGAGCATGGATCCAATCCCATCACATCCCAAATATCCTGTAACTGAGCATGAATCCAATCCCAGCACATCCCAAATATTTTGTACCTGAGCATGGATCCATCACCAACAGCTCCAAATATCCTGCACCTAGGCATGGATCCAACCTCATCACATCCCAAATATTTTGTACCTGAGCATGGATCCAACCCCATCACATCCCAGATATCCTGGCCCTGTGCATGGATCCAATCCCACCACAACTTAACATGAAACCCAGTGTGCTGCCACTAAATGACTCTTTAAATTCTCCAGCTGGTGCTGGAAAACTGGGAATTCCATGACCCCCCGAGAACACCAAACCCCAGGATTTCAGTCACACTCTGTGCTCCCAAATCCCAGTTTGCTGGGAACACTGGGAATTGAGGAGCACCATGACCCCCCAAAAACACCAAACCCCAGGATCTCAGTCACACACTGTGCTCCCAAATCCCAGTTTCCTTTTGAATTATCCCAAGAGCCAGAGCACGGAGCTGAAGTGGGAACTCTCAAACTTCCTTCCCAAAATGTCAGCCAGCACAAGTGTTGCCCTCCCCACAGACCCTTTTATCACTTCCCACCAGGAATATCACAAGTCCTGAGCAGAAACCAATTTGCTGCTAATTAAACTTACCTGAGCATGGATCCAATCCCATCACATCCCAAATATCCTGTACCTGAGCATGGATCCATCACATCCCAAATATTTTGTCCCTGAGCACAAATCCAATCCCATCACATCCCAAATATCCTGTACCTGAACATGAATCCATTCCCATCATATCCCAAATATTTTGCACCTGAGCATGGATCCAATCCTATCACATTTTGCCATTCCCAGCTCACACAGCTCCAAGGGTTCTTCCCTCACATTCCAGGTGACTCTGGAGCCACAGGGGGTGGGGACAGACATTCCCAAGGTTGGGAGAGCAGCACCTGCTCGTTCTGGGACAGGAACAGCTAATTAAATTGATTAGTTGATTGATTAGGAGATCGAGGAAATGATGGAGGGAGCTCTAATGGAGGAGGAATGCAGAGGAATTATTCATGGGGAAAAATGAGATTGATTCCTTTCCCCAGTTACAGGAGCACACAGGCAGATCCAAATCCTTTCCCATCACTGTCCAGACCTTGAATCAGGACTCTCCTCCCAAAAAACAGATCAGAGGAATTAAAGGAGCAATCAGAGAGCAGGAACACACTTCCAAAAAGGAACCAGAGCAGAACAAAAGAAGGGCAGGAAAGGTTAAAACAGATTCCAGAAGCAGCCAGGAGCCTCCTCTGCCTGATCACAGAGAACTCTGCCCAACAAATCCCTCAGCAGGAAAATCTCACCTCAATCCCAGCACAAATCCCATGGCCAGGCTGATTTCTGCAGGAGTTTCCCTTTGACCAGCACGAATGGAAAGGAATGTTTGTTTTTTTTTTGTCTTACTAAAAATAATCCTTGGACTTAAACCCTGACGGGGCCCAGGCACGATGGGAGAACTTCAGCTCTGGAATTCCCCTTCCCTGGAACACTGGGAAGAGCCAGGATGCATCTCCAGACCTATTTTTGGGTGAAAACAGGCTGGAATTGGGATTTTGCTAAGTCATGGCAGCACGTACAGCTAAATATACCACGGACATGGGCACCTTCTGGCAAGTCCATACAAAAATAAAGCTCTGAAAAAAATGTCGGAGGCTATTCTAGATTTCCAGGCTTTCAAAATGCTTCAAGGGATAAAAATTAAATGTCCCAAGTTTCTCCTTCTCTTTTATCTTCTTTAATATCAAGTCCAACAGAAGAAATTATTCTGGACAGGACACAGAAAAAAACATTTTTCTTGTATGTAAATTTTTAATTTTGTACCAAACACAGAATCCTCCTCCACCAAGGAGTGATTTTGCTGCTGTGTGAAGCTACGTGGGATATTGGGAAGAAATTCCTCCCTGTGAGGGTGGGGAGAGGCTGGGATGGAATTCCCAGAGAGGCTGTGGCTGTCCCTGGATCCCTGGAAGTGTCCAAGGCCAGGCTGGAGGGGTTTGGAGCACCCTGGGGTGGTGGGAGGTGTCCCTGCCATGGCACTGGGTGGGATTTAAGGTCCAAACCAGACTGAAATTCTATGGAATTTAGGAAATTCATGAAAACAGATGGGTAAAAGTGACCAAAACTCAGAGCTCTCACACTCAGCACAAGGTGCAATTATCCATTTCCTTTAAAAACTCTTCCTTTGCCCTCGGGAATACCCAAAATGTGGCAAACTGGCTCCGTTCAGAGCTAATTCCTGCATTTCCCTGCTCCCAGGGCAGCAGGCAGAGGTGCTGCTGTGTCACATCAGTTTTGTCACCCTGAACTGGGACACCCCTGTGCCACCCACCCAGCACAGGGGGCAGGGTCTGAGTGTGCCCAGGATGTGAGCAGCACCTGGGGCAGGTGTGAGTGGTTGGAACCCTGGGCACTGAGAATTTTAGACTTTCTGTGTTAAAAGGCACTGACCTGAAGAAAAAAATACATTTAACCTGAGGCTGTGGAAAAGGATTCCAAAATTGAGTGACAGCACTGGGATTGTGGGTGTGGAGTTTGAATAGAAGTGTGTGATATCACAGGGTGGAAAATTTACAATTTTGAAGGTTTTTTTTAAAATTTAAATTTGAAGTTTTAGAATATAGTAATAGATATAAAGCAAGATGGAGGATTTAGGGTATAACCTAAGTTCTTCTTTTTCACCTTTTTCTTCATGGGTCTGGGTGGTATTTTGTAATTAAGTAGAAAAATCCACATTGTGGGCCATGGGTGTTGGGCTGTTGGGTTAAAAGTAAAAATAATTTAGGTATCATTTCATAATTGGACAATTTATGCTTAAAATGCCTTGTAGAGAGAGAGGTGGGGCCATTTTTTAGTTTTTTAGCTAGAAGTGCTGTAGAACTCACAGTTTGTGAGGCTGTAATAGAGATAATAATAAACATCAGAGTCTGAAGAAGAAAAATTGTCTCGTGTATTTAATCCTGACTCTGGCAAAAAGAAGATAAAAAGCAACAACTTTTTAAGGCTCCCCAACACCTGCAATTCTGTTATTATTACTGGTAATATTATCATTATTATTATTATTATTGGGAATAAGGTGTTTTTTCACTGCTGGGTTTGTATCCAAATATTTTGTAAGAAGATGCTGGGATCATTGGCATAAATATTGGGAAATAAAATCAAATGATGGAGTTTTAAATGATGGAGTGAAGAGCTGGGCCCAGCCTGGTGTCATCACTGCAGCCACTCATTTGGGGTCGCTGTGCCACAGACCAGGCTCCAAAATCCATGGAAGCACTGGGATCTCTCCTGGTTTATGGAATAACAGCTGGCTTTGGGTGGGAAAGGACCTTAAAGGCACCCAGTGCCATGGGCAGGGTCACCTCCCACCACCCCAGGGTGCTCCAAGTTTTGTCCAAGCTGGATTTGGGCCCTTCCAGGATGGTGAGGCCACATCCCCTCTGGAAAACCCATTCCAGGGAGGGATTCTGTCTCATTCATTTAATCCTGACTCTGGCAAAAAGAAGATAAAAAGCAACAACTTTTTAAGGCTCTCCAACACCTGTAATTCTGTTATTATTACTGGTAATATTATCAATATTATTATTATTATTATTATTATTGGTAATAAGGTGTTTTTTTCACTGTTGGGTTTGTATCCAAATATTTTGTAAGAAGATGCTGGGATCATTGGCATAAATATTGGGAAATAAAATCAAAGGATGGAGTGAAGAGCTGGGTTTGGGTGGGGAGGGACCTTAAAGGCCACCCAGTGCCATGGGCAGGGACACCTCCCACCACCCCAGGGTGCTCCAAGTTTTGTCCAAGCTGGATTTGGGCCCTTCCAGGGATGGTGAGGCCACATCCCCTCTGGAAAACCCATTCCAGGGAGGGATTCTGTCTCATTCATTTAATCCTGACTCTGGCAAAAAGAAGATAAAAAGCAACAACTTTTTAAGACTCTCCAACACCTGCAATTCTGTTATTATTACTGGTAATATTATCAATATTATTATTATTATTATTGGTAATAAGGTGTTTTTTTCACTGTTGGGTTTGTATCCAGATATTTTGTAAGAAGATGCTGGGATCATTGGCATAAATATTGGGAAATAAAATCAAATGATGGAGTCTTAAATGATGGAGTGAAGAGCTGGGTTTGGGTGGGAAGGGACCTTAAAGGCCACCCAGTACCACAGGCAGGGACATCTCCCACCACCCCAGGGTGCTCCAAGTTTTGTCCAAGCTGGATTTGGGCCCTTCCAGGATGGTGAGGCCACATCCCCTCTGGAAAACCCATTCCAGGGAGGGATTCTGTCTCATTCATTTAATCCTGACTCTGGCAAAAAGAAGATAAAAAGCAACAACTTTTTAAGGCTCCCCAACACCTGCAATTCTGTTATTATTACTGGTAATATTATCAATATTATTATTATTATTATTATTATTATTGGGAATAAGGTGTTTTTTCACTGCTGGGTTTGTATCCAGATATTTTGTAAGAAGATGCTGGGATCATTGGCATAAATATTGGGAAATAAAATCAAATGATGGAGTTTTAAATGATGGAGTAAAGAGCTGGGTTTGGGTGGGAAGGGACCTTAAAGGCACCCAGTGCCATGGGCAGAGCATCTCCCACCACCCCAGGGTGCTCCAAGTTTTGTCCAAGCTGGATTTGGTCCATTTTGGTCCCTTCCAGGGATGCTGAGTCCACATCCCCTCTGGAAAACCCATTCCAGGGAGGGATTTTTCCCTAAGATCCAGCCCTGCTTCCTCAGTTTGAAGCCTTGTGCTGTCCCTGGAATTCCTGATGGAATTTCAGCAGCCCCAGTGCCAAAGCCAACACGGTGTCAGCTCTGAACACAAATACTTGAAAGCAAAAAATTCAAAGCTCAGTGGAGAAAAAGGGATGAAGATAATTCAGAGCTTCAGGGAATTAATGGCTGCAAGGTTAGAGGAGGCACCTGGGTCAGTGGTGACAGTGAGAGACAGAATCATCCACCTGGATGTTCATTCCAGGGAAAAAATCCTGGATTTGGCACCTCTGGAGAGCCTGAGGCTGCCTGGGAAGCACCAACACAACACCAAGGGCACCACAGAGAGGGGAGGGACACCAAGGGAGATGGGAGAAGGTGACACCAATTTCTGTAAAAAACCAAGAGACACCCTCAGAGGTGGGCAGGAAATAAAAGCCAGAAACATTCCCAGAAAAACAACCAATAAAGTGCTGCACGTCTCTGTGCTAAGCAAAGCTCATGCCAAAGAAAAAAATGCAGATTAAAAACCATAATCTATAAAATATTAGTAAATATCCTGATTTTAAACAGCTCCAAGTTGTTTATTTGTGGGATAGAAGCTGTGTGAGATGGGGAATGGTGGGGTGAGGATGAAACTGCAGCTGCTGTGAGAGCTGGAGCTCCCTGCCCTCATGGGCCCCTCTAATTCAGGATATTCCAGGGTTCTGTGAGCTCTGCTCCACCAGGAAATGCTGGCCAGACCCTCCACAGCTGCACATAACCACAGGAAATTAAGCAATTCAAACCAAACCAGAAAACTGCAATTATTAATTATTAGAGAGCAAACAATGCGCTCTGGAAACTGGTGTTAGGTTGGAAAAAGTGGGGAATCAAGCAGTGATGGCAGAAATTAGGGATTACATCCACAGTTTGAATATTTTGGAGTTTACAGCTCACTCAGTCTGTACCAAGACAATTTGGAGATGAACTTTCCAAGCTCCAAAAGTGTTTTCTGTCCTGAAAGCTGTGTGAATTTGTTCAGAGTTTAAACCCTGAGCCTGAGATGCACTGGGAGGTTTCTCCAGCTGTAAGGCTGCTGGCTCCCAGCCCAAATTCCAGGATTTCTGGTAGAATTTGTACCAATTTTATCTGTTACGGTCCACATGGAGATGAACAAACCCAGCACAGTCATTGACACAAGACTCACAGCAAAGCTCACCCACAAGTCCAATCTAGTGAAAAAAAGCTGAGCACAAACCCCAAAACAACAGGAAAAATGTGGAATTCACTCTGAATTTCCTTCAGAAAAGCTCAGATGACTGCTCACAAACATGGCCAATATGTACTGACACCTCGCCTCGAGTTCTGCTCATCTGGGGAAAAAATTCCAGCGCTGTGACAAGGCTCAAATAACAGAGCCATGAGAGACATCAGTTCCCTTCCCAGGACAAGATTTCGGGAAGCAGCAGCTGGAGCAGGCTGAGCTGCTTTCCTGGAGGCAAAGAAAATATTACACTGCAGAGATAAGTCACACTGAAGTGACAGCAAAATCCAAGGGCTCCTCGGAGGAGGCCGTCCAAAGAATGAAGTTGTTTACATCCACAAGCAGCTCTGACTGAGGGAATTTTCCCTCCAGCCTGTAGTTACACAGGGAATTTTATTTAAAAAGCCATCCAGTTTAATCTGCATTAAGTCTCCAAGGAAATGGTTGGCTGCTGGGTGAGGCCAGGCTGTCACAAGCTCCACTGGGATCAGGAGGGATGGGAATGTGGGCGCTGCCCTCCTGCCCCAGCCACGCTCACCCCTCTGGCTCCCAACCCTGCTCAGGCAAAATCCTGACTAAGCAGGACAAACAGAAATAGACCCTGGCCAAAAAAGGCTTATTACAGCTTAATATTCCTAAAAATAGCTGGATAGGCAGGGTGTGGATGGGCACTGTCACATCATCGATTCCTCGGTGGAAAGTTTAAATTCCTGCTGGGATGGAGGAGCTACCTGAGCCCAGCCTGCATTAAATAAAGAGCCTTTTTTGGGGGTTTTTGAAGCAGCAATGATCCAGAGCTCAGTGAAACCCGGCAGGAATGGAGCTGGGGATGAAGCTCTTCCCACTGCACATCCCTCGGTGCAGTGCCCTGCAGGGAAATCCCTCAGAGATGGATGGGCAAAGGGACAAGGCTGCTGCTGCCTCCAGGGAGGAAAACTCCACAGGCACAGGTGAGGTACCCAAACCCCACTGATTTCTACCCAAACCTCACTGATTTCTACCCAAACCTCACTGATTTCTACCCAAACCCCACTGATTTCACAGCTCCCATTTCAGCTCCACAGGTGAGATACCCAAACCTCACTGATTTCTACCCAAACCTCACTGATTTCTACCCAAACCTCATTGATTTCTACCCAAACCCCACTGATTTCACAGCTCCCATTTCAGCTCCACAGGTGAGATACCCAAACCCCACTGATTTCACTATTCCCATTTCAGCTCCACAGGCACAGGTGAGATACCCAAACCCCACTGATTTCTACCCAAACCTCACTGATTTCTACCCAAACCTCATTGATTTCTACCCAAACCCCACTGATTTCACAGCTCCCATTTCAGCTCCACAGGCACAGGTGAGGTACCCAAACCCCACTGATTTCTACCCAAACCCCACTGATTTCTACCCAAACCTCACTGATTTCCACCCAAACCCCACTGATTTCCACCCAAACCCCACTGATTTCCACCCAAACCCCACTGATTTCCACCCAAACCCCACTGATTTCACAGTTCCCATTTCAGCTCCACAGGCACAGGTGAGATACCCAAACCCCATTGATTTCTACCCAAACCCCACTGATTTCTACCCAAACCCCACTGATTTCACTATTCCCATTTCAGCTCCACAGGCACAGGTGAGATACCCAAACCCCATTGATTTCTACCCAAACCTCACTGATTTCTACCCAAACCTCATTGATTTCTACCCAAACCCCACTGATTTCACAGCTCCCATTTCAGCTCCACAGGCACAGGTGAGGTACCCAAACCCCACTGATTTCTACCCAAACCTCACTGATTTCCACCCAAACCCCACTGATTTCCACCCAAACCCCACTGATTTCCACCCAAACCCCACTGATTTCTACCCAAACCCCACTGATTTCACAGTTCCCATTTCAGCTCCACAGGCACAGGTGAGATACCCAAACCCCATTGATTTCTACCCAAACCCCACTGATTTCTACCCAAACCCCACTGATTTCACTATTCCCATTTCAGCTCCACAGGCACAGGTGAGATACTCAAACCTCACTGATTTCTACCCAAACCCCACTGATTTCTACCCAAACCCCACTGATTTCTACCCAAACCCCACTGATTTCACAGCTCCCATTTCAGCTCCACAGGCACAGGTGAGATACCCAAACCCCACTGATTTCTACCCAAACCCCACTGATTTCTACCCAAACCCCACTGATTTCACAGCTCCCATTTCAGCTGCCACATGTCCATATCCCACTGAAAGGGAACCCCTCCAGAACCTGCTACCAAACGGGCACATTCAGCCTCTTTTTGTTCACCTGTTTTGTTCTCCTCCCTTGTCCTGGCTGCCAGACAGTTCTCCCATCCCAAAGCACCCCCAAACCCTCCCTGTGCTCAGCTGAAATCACAGTCCCAGCCCCCCCAGCCCCGAGTTACCCGACGGGCAGCGGTGACATCCGAGCGGCTCCTCCCGGGTGGCCCTGGCAGGACCTGGAGCAGCCTGGGGACAGCTCAGGGAGGCAGCAGCTCGCACTTAATCAGCTTTGATTCCCCACGAGCTCTACCTGGAGCTGAATGAGAAAACAATCCCACAACGTCAGTGGGATCACACGGATCCAACCCCATTCCTGCTGCCGGGGCTGCTCCAGCCCCAGCAGGAACCTCAGCACCCAAAGGTGACATCCAAGGACTTGGTGACCCAGCAAATTTCAGATGGAAAAAGGTGCTGCTTTCTCACATGCACCCACCAAGGTTTTAAATATACAGCACTGCCCCTAAGAACAACATCCAGACCCAAAATGGAAGAGTATAAATAAGAAAAAGACTTCCTGACTTTCCCAGGACAGCCTATGGCACAATCCCTGGCCATAAAACACCCACAATTTATTTTTATCTTTTTAGAAGCTCATTTTAGCAAGGCAACAATTTACTACAAATACACTTAGAATGGATTAAAAAAAAATTCAAACCTAAAAACTGAGACATGATTCAGTGTTTTCAGCCTAAATCCAAGACTTATCCAGCTCTCTGAGGCTCATCACAATTCAAATAAGCTGCTTTGATAAATTATAGTTCTGCCCCTCCCCAACACCTGCAATTCTGTTATTATTACTGGCAATATTATCATTATTACTACTATTATTATTGGTAATAAGGTGTTTTTTTCACTGCTGGCTTTGTATGCAGCTATTATGTAAGAAGATGCTGGGATCATTGGCATAAATATTGAGAAATAAAGTCAAATGATGGAGTTTTAAATTAAAAAAAACCCACCTGAGCTGAGGTGTGAAGGGCACGGGGGGAGCTTGTCCCAAAGGAAAACTGCAGGATCAGGCAGGGATGCACAAACCCCAGGCAGAGGGGGCCTGGCCCCTCCTCAGGGCCGTGCAGATCCAGGTTTCACCCCGGATCAGGGAGGATAAAACCCTCCCAGGACTGACTTTCCCAATGGTGTGACTCAAAGGAAGCTCCCAGCCAGGTAAGCCAGCGAAAACAGTAATTACTGCAATGGCCCAAGCCCCAATTAATGAGGGTGTCCCAAAGCAATGGGATGTGCCCATGGGTGCTGCCTCTGATCCCTTTCCCGTCACGCAGGCGGCGATGCCGGCCGGGCACAGCCCCTGTCCCCAGGGCCACCAGGGCTCCCAAAATGTCCCTTGTAGGAGCTGCTGCCAGTGAGACCATCCCGGGGATCCCTGTGCTGTTCAACCCTGGAACCTGTCAGGAAATCCTCGCTGGAGTCAGGAAATCATGGAATGGTTTGGGAGAACCTTAAAGCTCATCCAGTGCCATGGGCAGGGACACGTCCCGTCATCCCAGGGTGCTCCAAGCAGCAGCTCCCAGTGAGACCATCCCGGGGATCCCTGTGCTGTTCACCCCCAGAACCTGTCAGGAAATCCCTCTCTGGAGTCAGGAAATCATGGAATGGTTTGGGAGAACCTAAAAGCTCATCCAGTGCCATGGGCAGGGACACCTCCCATCATCCCAGGGTGCTCCAAGGGGCTGCTCCAACCAGCAGCTCCCAGTGAGACCATCCTGGGGAGCCCTGTGCTGTTCAACCCTGGAACCTGTCAGGAAATCCCTCACTGGAGTCAGGAAATCACAGAATGGTTTGGGTTGGGAGAACCTTAAAGCTCATCCAGTGCCATGGGAGGGACATTTCCACTGTCCTGGGTGCTCCAAGGGGCTGCTCCAACCAGCAGCTCCCAGTGAGACCATCACAAGGATCCCTGTGCTGTTCACTCCCAGAACCTGTCAGGAAATCCCTCGCTGGAGTCAGGAAATCATGGAATGGTTTGGGTTGGGAGAACCTTAAAGCTCATCCAGTGCCCTCCCTGCCACCTCCCACTGTCCCAGGGGCTGCTCCAACCAGCAGCTCCCAGTGAGACCATCCCAGGGATCTCTGTGCTGTTCAACCCTGGAACCTGTCAGGAAATCCTCACTGGAGTGAGGAAATCATGGAATGGTTTGGGTTGGGAGAACCTTAAAGCTCATCCAGTGCCATGGGAGGGACACCTCCCACTGTCCCAGGGTGCTCCAACCAGCAGCTCCCAGTGAGACCATCCTGGGGATCCCCGTGCTGTTCACCCCTGGAACCTGTCAGGAAATCCTCACTGGAGTCACGAAATCACAGGATGGTTTGGGTTGGGAGAACCTTAAAGCTCATCCAGTGCCATGGGCAGGGACATTTCCACTGTCCTGGGTGCTCCAAGGGGCTGCTCCAACCAGCAGCTCCCAGTGAGACCATCCCAGGCATCCCTGTGCTGTTCACCCCTGGAACCCACCAGGAAATCCCTCTCTGGAGTCAGGAAATCATGGAATGGTTTGGGAGAACCTTAAAGCTCATCCAGTGTCACCCCTGCCACCTCCCACTGTCCCAGGGGCTGTTCCAACCAGCAGCTCCCAGTGAGACCATCCCAGGGATCCCTGTGCTGTTCAACCCTGGAACCTGTCAGGAAATCCTCACTGGAGTCAGGAAATCATGGAATGGTTTGGGTTGGGAGAACCTTAAAGCTCATCCAGTGCCATGGGCAGGGACACCTCCCATCATCCCAGGGTGCTCCAAGGGGCTGCTCCAACCAGCAGCTCCCAGTGAGACCATCCCAGGGATCCCTGTGCTGTTCAACCCTGGAACCTGTCAGGAAATCCTCACTGGGGTCAGGAAATCACAGGATGGTTTGGGTTGGGAGAACCTTAAAGCTCATCCAGTGCCATGGGAGGGACACGTCCCATCATCCCAGGGTGCTCCAATCAGCAGCTCCCAGTGAGACCATCCCAGGCATCCCTGTGTTGTTCACCCCCAGAACCCAGCAGGAAATCCCCCACTGGAGTCAGGAAATCATGGAATGGTTTGGGAGAACCTTAAAGCTCATCCAGTGCCCTCCCTGCCACCTCCCACTGTCCCAGGGGCTGCTCCAACCAGCAGCTCCCAGTGAGACCATCACAAGGATCCCTGTGCTGTTCACCCCCAGAACCTGCCAGGAAATCCTCACTGAAGTCAGGAAATCATGGAATGGTTTGGGTTGGGAGAACCTTAAAGCTCATCCAGTGCCATGGGCAGGGACACCTCCCATCATCCCAGGGTGCTCCAACCAGCAGCTCCCAGTGAGACCATCCCGGGGATCCCTGTGCTGTTCACCCCCAAAACTGGCCAGGAAATCCTCACTGGGGTCAGGAAATCACAGGATGGTTTGGGAGAACCTTAAAGCTCATCCAGTGTCACCCCTGCCACCTCCCACTGTCCCAGGGTGCTCCAACCTGGCCTTGGACACTTCCAGGGATCCACAGCTTCTCTGTGCCAGGGCCTCCCCACCCTCCCAGCCAGGAATTTCTTCCCAATATCCAAACTCTCCTCTTTTAGCTTAAAAACCTCTCCTTTTTCCTTATCATTATCTGAAAAAAGTCATGTGCTCGTGGTGGGGGAACTTAATGCCCTTCCAACCCAAAATATTCTGTAAAATCAGTTTGCCAGGGCCACCATTCCCATTGTCACCCAATCCACCCACACAACTCCTGGAAGAGGGAGAAGGAAGAAGTGAATCCTATTTGGGGCAAAAATAGCAATAAAAATTTGGGACAGCAGCGCTGTCTCAGGTGCCACAGGCTGAGGCCAAAAGCCATTTTCCTTCCCAGTCTCCCTGGGGCTGGGCCAGGCCCCTTTTGCACAATCAAATTGATTTTTGCTTCCAGATCTCCCCAAATCCCTCTTGTCTCTACTCCAGCCACAGTGGGGGTGTGAAACACAACCTGTGGTTGACATTTCTTCCTATCTCACCATTCCAACAACCACTTTGAACCAAATAAATGAAGAGTTTATTATTCACCTGCCCAAATGAAGCGCTGCTGTAAGAAGTGTTACGTGTGATGTGGCACGACACTGAAATTAAAAATAAATGAGGGTGGGGGAGTGGAAAGGAATATGGAAAATCCATCAGCTTGGACAGCCCCCTCCCAAAATCTTTATTTTGTAAAGTTTTTCTCATTATCTATGAGCCACACTGTTAGACACCATCCAAAAAAAATCCTGTTTCAGCTGTGCCACCTCAGGTGTTCCCTGTCACCAACAGCTTCTCTTCCCATATAAAATTAAATTCCATGCTGTTACATCAGCTTTTGCAAGAAGAGTCAGAGCAAAGTTTTGCCTGCTCCCTGCCCTGTTTGTGTCCCTCTGTTTGCACAACCTCCATTCCTTGGAACAGCAAAGTCCCAGCCAGGAGCACAAGGAAGAGCCCAGGAAAGGGAACAGGACAACCCCAAAAGGATCAGCCCTAAAGCAAACCCCAGTGAAAATACAGGAGCAGCATTTCAGAGGCAGGAAAGCAGCAGATTCCAAAATGGGATTAGGGTCAGTGAGATTATTCAATTCAGCTTTCTGAATACAGACAGGATTAATTATTAGAAGGCAACTCGATTTTGGAGGATTTGAAGTTTCCCATTTTGCATCCAGCTTAGCTCATCTCACATCTCTACAATCGAAAAACACCTGGGAACTACAAAGGTTCAGAAGGGTCAGAATTCCCTCACACCAAGGACCCTGAATCCAGAACAGAAATGCCATGGATCGATGCATTTCTCAGCCTGAAGGTGCTCACAAGGCTCAGCACAAACTCTCATTCCTCAGAGACACCCCCAAATTCCCAAAATTTCATTTCCAACAGCACAAACTGCCCCATGGACACACACACCTCACAGGCAGGAGCAGCTCCTGCTCACTTGGAGGGTTTGGAGACTCCCAGAGGAAGCTGGAAAGGATGGAGCTTTTTGTTTTTGAGGATGTAGATGAGACTGCAGGGATGGTTCAGTTGGGAGAGGAAAAAAAAGAATTGGAATTAGTTAATCCTGACAGTGTGGCTGAGGAAACCCAGACAACTCCAGGTGACATCCCAGGGCATGGAAACATGGACAAGGTGGATTAGGGAAGTGCTGAGAACTTGGGATTTGATCAATGAATCCTCCAAGAGCATCAGGGGTCACTCAGAAGCACCAGGAGATGCCTCCCCTCCTCTCTGCTGGTTTTTGGCTGCTCTTCATCAGGCAGGAAGCAGAGAAATCCCAAATATGAGCACGGATTGGGATCTGTCGGGGCATGTTCCACATTAAACCCACAGCACAGAGAATTAGGAGCCAATCTGGGTAATGTTTTCCCTTTTTGTTTGCTTTGCTGCAGTAAGTGGTGATTTTCTCTGCGGTGGCCACACCTCCTGTAAAGGGACTAATCCGAATATGCTCCCGAGGCTGGGCATGGCATTCCCAGGAAAAAGAGAATTCCACTCTTCCTGGAACCAGAAACCCACAGGCCAAGTCCAATTTAAGGAGCTTGGCCCATATTCCACACCAGTAAGGAATTATTATTATTATTATTAACCCCCCTCACGACTGGATTTGTGAATTACCCAACAACAATGGCTCAGGAATCTGTTTACGTGGCTCCACGAAAGACAAAAAAGTGCAAACCCAACCCAGCCTCCCCCTCCGAAATTCACCCGTTATTTCAAGCCTGGAACAGACACAATGGATCAGTCACAGCCCCAAATTGGGCTATTTTTACCCCAAAATAAAATTCCAAGTCTCAAAGGGCTGAATTCCCCCTGCTCAGCCAGGGAAACTGTCCTGGCACTACCCAGAGGAGGAAGAGGAGGAAGAGGAGGAAGAGGAGGAAGAGGAGGAAGAGGAGGAAGAGGAGGAAGAGGAGGAAGAGGAGGAAGAGGAGGAAGAGGAGGAAGAGGAGGAAGAGGAGGAAGAGGAGGAAGAGGAGGAAGAGGAGGAAGAGGAGGAAGAGGAGGAAGAGGAGATCTCAGACATTTCAGCCCAGTTTTCCCAGCCCCATGAAATGTGAACTCTCACAGACCTTTCACTTACAAAGCACAACCATTCCAAACTGGTTTCTAGGAAGCAGACAGGAATTTCCACCCATTCTGCCCCTCTGGAAAATAAATCTATTTCTAAGTGTGAACTTAGCACATTTTGGAAGCTCTTCTGACCAATTTAACCTCACTGGAAAATCATGGATTTAAAGGAAAACAGCTTTAAAATTATCCAGGTGAGAGATAATCCATGCTGGGGTAATAAAAAATGCCTCGGATTTATAATCATGGAATGGTTTGGGATGGAAGGGACCTTAAAACTCATCCAGTGCCACCCCTGCCATATTCAGGGACATTTTCCACTATCCCAGATTATTCCCTCTCCAACCTGGCCTTGGACACTCCCAGGGATGGAGCAGCCACAGCAACCAAAACAGCCAAGAAACAGGATGATGTTTAAAGACGTTTTTTGTAGCTCAAAATAAACCTTTCTGTATAAAACCTTTCTGTACACACCAACTCTTCCTGTATAAATATAGGTTTTAAAAATTAATTTAGGCCTCAAAGGCTCCTCGAGTGTTTTGCTTGTTTTCCAACTCATCTGTTTTTTACTATGAGAAGAAAATAACATTCCAGCAAAGAAAAAAAACCCCACCCAAAACAAGGCAAACAAAGCTCTTCCCCACTCTTTTTTTCCCCCAAGAATTGGGTTCATCGTGTCCTGGTGCAACCCTGATGAAAACCCTCCCAAAACTGCAACGAACTCCAACACTGCAAGACAAAAGCTGAGGAAGCAAAGAGACATTTCCCCCCCAAAATCACCAACCTGCTTTTACTCTTTGCTCTGTAACCAACAGCGGTGCAAAATTAAAAAAAAAAAAAGCTCTCAGGAGGTTAAAAAAAACCCCAAAAAACAACTAAACAAAAAATCTGTGCAGGCAAGAAGGGCCCAGAACAGTAAATACAATAAATACAATAACTCTGGATAATGCAGGGCTCACGTGCAGGCTCCTCTCCGGAGTTCCCGGTGTTTTTGCTACACAAACACGAATATTAAAACATTAAAAACACTTCAGCCCACCCCGAACTCACAGGGATCTGATGGAGGAAGAAAACAATCCCACGTGCAGCGTGAGACCACCGGAATTTCCTGCACCTTTCTCAACTCCAGAGCTGAGGAATTTCACATGGGAGCCTCCTCAGTTTAACATTAACCAGAATTTTCCCTGAATCGCCATCCCAGCCCGGGGAACAGCCACGTCTTTACCAATCCAGGCTCTTTTTTTGTCCCCGACACGGGTCGGGCAGTCCGGAGAAGGAACAGGCAGGGATTTCCATCCTGCACAGGCTCTGGCAGCGATGGGAAGTAAATCCCGCCGCTGCCCTTC
Source organism: Acrocephalus scirpaceus scirpaceus (assembly GCA_910950805.1). Classification (NCBI taxonomy): domain Eukaryota; kingdom Metazoa; phylum Chordata; class Aves; order Passeriformes; family Sylviidae; genus Acrocephalus; species Acrocephalus scirpaceus. The sequence continues at coordinate 4,360,590 of OU383798.1, read as the reverse complement.
CTCCCTACCCCCCTCCTCCTCCTCCCCTGGGAAGACAGCTGGGACAACAATGCGGCTGGAATCGCCCTGGCTCCACACTCCGCTTTGTGCCATGGCCTTTGAATAGATCTCATTGTTTACCCTCCGCTCCTTCCGTCCTCTCCATCCCCCACCTCCCTGCAAGAAATTTTTTTTTTTTTCCCCAAAATATAAAAAAAGCGGCGCTGGGGGAACTTTTTTCCCTCCCTGAACTCCCCCCCAGCCCCGCTGCCCAAAGGTTTTTTCCAGGCGTAATTCCCCACATCTCCTGCTCCATCATCAACTTCGCTGTCAGGCTCACAGCCGCAGCAACACGTTGGATCTGACCCCCCCGACACCCCCAAAAACCACCGGGAGTTTGTAACAGACTGGGGAACCCCAAAATTGGGTGGGGGAGAAGTTTCATATCGGCAACCCCAAATTCGGACCCCCCTGGGCACTCACAGATCCCCAAATCACAGCAGGGCCCCCCTGAGGTTAAATCAGATGGGGGAACCCCCTCCCCAAAAAGGGATGGAGCACAAAGAAGTTTCACACCGACACCCCCAAATCCGGACCCCCCCTGGGCACCCACAGATCCTCCCCAGCCCCAATCACAGCAGGGCCCCCCTGAGGTTAAATCAGACGGGGGAACCCCCTCCCCAAAAGGGATGGAGGGCAAAGAAGTTTCACACCGACACCCCCAAATTCGGACCCAAATTCAGATGGGGGAACCCCCTCCCCAAAAGGGATGGAGGGGAAAGAAGTTTCACATCGGCACCCCCCAAATTCGGACCCTTCCTGGGCACCCACAGATCCTCCCCAGCCCCAAATCACAGCAGGGCCCCCCCCGGAGGTTAAATCAGACGGGGGAACCCCCTCCCCAAAAGGGATGGAGGGCAAAGAAGTTTCACACCAACCTCCCCCCAAACGCGGGGGTCACAGCCCTGAGCCCCCTCCCCACCCCCAGAGACGCCCCCGGCAGAGCCTCCCCAGCCTCATTCACGCTGAGCCCCCCAAAAATGACGCGGGGAGAAGTTTCACACCAGCCCCCCCAAACCGGGGGTCACAGCCTTGAACCTCTCCGCGTCCCCACAGTCACCCCACGGGAGTTTGCATCCGTCGACGCAACAGCCCCCCCAGAATTGGGTGGGGGAGAAGTTTCACATCGGCACCCCCCAAATTCGGACCCCCCTGGGCACCCACAGATCCTCCCCAGCCCCAATCACAGCAGGGCCCCCCTGGAGGTTAAATCAGACGGGGGAACCCCCTCTCCAAAAGGGATGGAGCACAAAGAAGCTTCACAACGACACCCCCCAAATCCAGGTCTGAGCCCCCTCCCCACATCCAGAGACACCCCCGGCAGAGCCTCTCCGGCCTCATTCACACTGAGCCCCCCACGGGACCCCCAAAAATGACGCGGGGAGAAGCTCCAAACCACCCCCTCCAAACGCGGGGGTCACAGCCCTGAGCCCCCATTCCAGCCCCATTCAAACAGCCCCCGCCGTGCCCCCCCCGGCCCTGTGGGGGCCGGAGGGATCCCGGAGCCCTCAGGGGGGTCTCACACACACAACCGCGGCCCGGCTCTCCCCTCAGCGCCTCCTCAACCGGGCCAGGCCGGGCCTTCCCCACGCTGGGCCGGCCGGGGCCTCACCTCAAAGCGGCTCTTAGTGACCCCGTTCATCTCCCTGCGCATGGCGGGGCCGGCACGGGGGGCGGCGGGGAGGGCGCAGGGCCCGGGGTGGGGGGTGCGGGGCTGGCGGAGCGCGGCCTCCGCCCGGCGCCGCCGCCGCCGCGTCCGCTCCGGCCTCAACTTCGACCCAAAACAAAAACACTCCGCACCTGCCAGCAACGAGCGCGCTCATTGGACAGCGCCGCCGCCGCGCGCCGCGGGGAGGGGGGGGCGCCCCGGGGTGGGGGGGACCGGGAGAGGGAGGGGAGGGAGGGGAGGGAGGGGAGGGAGGGGAGGGAGGGGAAGGGGAGAGGGAGGGGAAGGGGAGAGGGGAGCACGGAGAGGTGGGGAATGGAGGGTTTGGGTTTGGGTGGTGGTGGGAGCAATGGGAGAGGAGAGGAGAAGCGGGAGTGCCCCCCGGGGTGGGGGAGAAAAGGGGGTGCAGAAAGGAGGGGGATGGGACGCGCCCCCCCCCCCCGCCCCGGGAGTGTCCCGGGGAATGGCGAGGAGGGGGAGCGGGACCGGAGCTGCCTTGAGGATGCGGGACTGGGGTTGTCCCAGGGAGGGTGAAAAGGACCGGGGGACCCCGGGGGAGGGGGGACACACGACCGAGGTTCCCCCCCCTCCACCCCCACCTACCCCGCAAGCCGCCGCCCCCATCGCGCCGCCGCGGGGGTCCTCCCGCCCCCTCCCCCGGTGCGGAGCGAGAGGCGCTGCCCCCCTTTTCCCAGGGGATGCGGGACCCCCCCCGGCCCGCGGCTGCGGGGCCCGCAGGATCCTCCCCCCGGTGTCCGGGGGGCTGCGGGGATCGGGGGGTCCCGGGAAAGGGGGGGAAACGGGGGGGGGCGTCCCCCGCCTCGCCGCTCCCTTCCGGGTGCAGCGAGTTCAACCAATCAGCGCCCCGCGCCGGGGTTACGTCACGATGATGTCATTCTCGCGGGAAAATCAAGCGTGGCGGGGATGCCCTTCAGAGCCTCCCCCCCCCCAACCGAGAACGGAGCCGAGACCGCTTTGTACCAAAGGGGTTTATTTGCTTGTAAATAAACATGTTCTCTGCAATATTTCCAAAAAAAGTTGAAATTCCACTTTCCGCCCAAAAAATCTGCCGCGGGAGCCGGGATATTTACAATTCCAGCGATTTTTTCCAGCCAGGGATTTATGTACATCATGATAATCGAGGAAAGAACCAGTTTTCTTTTAATCTCCGTGTTCACTTCACCACCTGAGATTAAAAGGTTTGGCTTATATTTAATTTTCACTTTATTTTTTATCTTTCTGAATACTGAAAGATGTAAAATAATCGAGAATAAGCAAAAAATATTCCAAAAATAAACCATTTCTCAGAGCCCGAGCACTGACACCCCAAAGCCTCTGCGTGGTCACGCACCTCAGCTCTCCCAGGACTGACGTCGTTGGAAGGGGACAGGGCACCAAAATGGGGTGAAAAGCTTTAAATCTGGGATTTGTGCCTCCTGCAGTGGCTGGAGGAGACGTTGTTCCCTCTGATCCCGCTTTCCACAGGGGGAATTTTGGATACTGAGCTTTGGTCTGGGTGAGGGGAGAGGAAACGAGTGCAGCTTGTTCCTTTAAAAGAGGTTTTTGTGTCAATTTTGCTGCTGAACGGGACTCCCGACTTCCAGCATGCTGCACAGCAGGAAAACACAGCTCTGGCTAAGGACAAGTCCAGGGCACCATCCTGGGGGATTCCCAGCCTGGATTCCAGTTGAAAAGTGCTTCTTTTGGAAGGCTGCTTGTGCCCTGGCACAACTCGGAACGGATCGAAGGGTTTTTGTCACAAAACTGGATGAAATAAAAACAGGAAAAGGGGGGGCAGGCAGCCCTCCAGAGGCTGAGCTGGCACCATTCCCAAGGGAGCCACTGGAGCAGGGTGTCCAGCTGAATTCCTCTGGGATTGCATTCCTGCCATCCTCTCTGCAGCACCCCACACACTCACACGATTCCAACACTGTCAGGTCGATACCTTTGAGGCCTTTGCTCCAGGTTTGGATTGAGTTCCCATTTTCCTATCACTCCCAGCTCTGCTGAGGGGGAGGTTGTGGCGTGCAGGACACCAGGAGCAAGGGATAAATACTGGAAAATATGAGAAGGGAAAAGTTCTCTAGAGTTGGGGGAAGCTTGGGAGAAATTCGGGCTCCCACGTCCTGCAGGAGCCCTAGATTTAAAACTGGAGGCAGGAGGAAGGGGTGAAAAACCCCTACAATTAATGGGATAATTGCCAAACTGCTAAAAAGACTTTCCAGGAAGCTGGAAATCAAACAGCTTTCCTGGGGTATTCCTGGGATTAGCCCAGGATGGGAAATTTCAGTGGTTTAAAAAGAAATTCTAATCCTTGACATCTTTTCACGCTGCATCCCCAAAGGTGAAGCACAACCTCATTCCCACAGGGAAATCCTGGCCTCCAGCACCGACAGAAAAATCCAGTGGGAGCAGGATGCTGCTCAGTACATAATTCCAGAGGAGATGTGTTTGCAGAACTCCTGATTTCCCACATTCCTCTTCAGTGAATCAGATGAAACTGCTTTTAAAAATAAAACGCTCTCCTGAGTCTCTTTTCCTTTCAGGGACCACAAGATCAGCCCAGAGAGGATGCCTGAGTCATGCTCCTAATTCCAGCCAAAAGGGGAAAATCCATCTTTGAAGGAAATCAACACTTCTGATCCCAGCTGAGCCACTCTGGGACTTTTTTTTTTCCAAGCAGGACACGGCTCCTTTAGCCAGACAATCCTTCCCAGGGCAGTGCCCCTGTGTGTGACCACAACTCCCAGCTCAGCAGCACGAGGAGATTCCAGGGAAGCTCGTTGGTGCACACAGGAGTCCCTTTTCCATTGAGATTTGCTGGAATTTCACCATGCTGGAATGTCACCAAAGCTGCAGAGCTGCCCAAACCCAAATTCTTGCTGGGGGGAAAACAAGGAGCACGAGGTGTTCCCACATGGAGGTGAATAAATAGCTAAAACAAGTGGGAAGGCAAAACCAAGGCAGCAGCAATCCCTCAGAGCTGTGACCTGGGATAAAATCCTGATTTCCATCAAAAAACCAGCATCCAGCTCGTGCCAAAGGCACCGAGCTGAGCTGGGCATTGAATGAAGGAATGCCATGGGAATAAAATAAATTTAAAAACCTCGTGGTTTTCCTTCTTCCAAAGAATTAAAACCCATCTCTAAAACATTTCCTAAAAGAATTACTTTTAAAACTTCCTACATCCAAAAGGAGCTTATCCTGACAGGGAAGAGGGCAGAGGGACTGGGATCTCCCAGGCCAGCCTATGTCTGTTTGCCCCATTTGGGAGCTGCTCCCACATTCCCACACTCGGTTTTATCCCTGTGAATTCCCACAGGGATGATAATACTCATAAATTCAGGAAGAATGGAAGTGCCCACAGGATGGCAGGGACCTGGGTGCTGGCACTCACATCCCTTCTGCACACACACCTCAGTGGTCTGAAAATCTTGGGAATACCTTGGGAATACCTTGGGAATACTTATTTTTGCCCTCTCCAAACACACCCTGTGACGATCCACGTGGCAGGTTTGGGATGAATCCTTCCTTCCCTCCAGGACCTGCAGACAGCTCATCTGAGAGAATTAATTGCCAATCAAAGCAACATCCATGAGATCATCATCTTCCTCTCCGATCAGGAACTCGGGGCTGGCCCGGGACGGCCGCTCAGCCGAGAGGATGGCGTTGCTGGCCATGGACAGAGACTGATCGGCCGAAATTGGGGACTTGGACCAGCTCTCAGGCTTCATACCGTGGGATTTCTTCTTATCCCTGTCCTTATCCCGGTCCCTTTCTCTGTCCCGGTCTTTATCTTTCACTTTTTTCTTCTCTTTTTTGTGCTTCTTGTGTTTCTCAGCGCTGTACTCGGGCAGGGGCCGGATGCCGTCGTCGGAGCTGGGGCTGTTCTGGTAGGATTTCTCAGCGATGGAAGAGCCCGACTCGCTCTCGCTGTCGATGTTCTGGGGGGTGTAAGCCGGGGATTTGCTGTGGCTGGGGGAGCAGCGCTCGTGTTTTGGGGTGGAGCCGCTGATCAGGGGGGATCCGTAGCTTTTGGAAGAAGCCATCTGAGGCCTCAGGCCGTCCCCGCCGCCTTCCCCGGGTTTCTGCAGAGTTACTTTGGCTTTAATGCTGGGGGAACCACCATCGTGCTTGCTGATGATAATTTTGGCCACTCCAGTGCTTCCAACGTTTTTGGAATCCGAGTTCTTCTTGGAAGAGTCAACAGATCCTCCAGAAACGGAGACCTTGGATTTCTCCTTGTCGCTCTTCTCCCGCTTTCCCTGGAACTCCCCTCCAGACATGTTGTGTTTGGAGGACATCGTATGGCTTGAGGAATTGGAACTCGGCCCCATCTGTCCATCCATGGGGTCATCTCCACCAGGCCCGCTCGTGACCACCCCGTGCTTCAGCTTATCAATGACTGCTGTCAGTGATGGCTTCTTGTTTCTGCTCGGGGACTTGCCTTTGGAGCTTCCATGCTGGTTCTGGGATGAAGACATGGAAGACCCACTGGATGAAAAGGAAGATGAAGATGCCGTGGAGGAATTGGACGAGGGAGGCGGTTTCTGTGACATAGACCCGGAGGATCCCATTCCTGAAGACGATTTCATACTCGAGCTTGAGCCAGTCCCAGACATGTGAGACCCACCAGAACCTGAACTGATGGGTGACTTCGCTTTAGACGACGGGGGAGTACCTGGGACAGGCTTCATGGGAGAGGCGAGTTTGTCAGAGCCCCCCGAGGGCCTCGAGTGGGACGGGGAGATGTTTGGTTTGCTCATGGAAGGGTTCATGAGGGACGATGGCTTTCCTTGAGGTTTCATCTTGGTGCTGCCAGAGCCGGTGCTGAGGCCGTGCTTGGTGATGGGGGAGGATCCCGGCTTTCCCACCGACTGGGACGAGCCCTTGGACTGACCCGAACCGGAGCCACCTTGGCTGGAGTAGAGGCTGCTGCTCATCTTTGAGCCAGAAGACCCTTCTGATTTGTTTTTAATTTTGCCTGAGGTTGAAGAGGAGGAAGAAGAGGAGGAGGAAGAAGAATGGCTATGATGGCTTTTGCTGCTGGAGGAGGTGACAGAACCACTACTCGTGTACTGGCCGTGTGAAGATGGTTTGCCAACAGTCACTGTTCCTTTTGGGATCTGAATGGTTATTTTTGGAATAGGAGGAGTAGCTACCCCGGGAGGAGTCTGGGATCTGCCCGAACTCCCCGGAGATTTGGACCCACCTGTGCTTGCTGGTGGCGTGAAGGGCCTGTTGGATGAACTGTGGGATGGAGATTTCCCATCCGTCTCCTGCTTCTTCCTCTTTGGAAGTTTCTCTTTGCTTTTGCCATCACTGGATGGCGTCCGGCTGCGCTTCCCTGGCTTCCCATCTATCCCAGCACCTGCCATGGCACTTCCAGACCCATTGCCTTCCTTTACCCGTTTCTGAGACTTCTCTTTTCCTAAATCCCCCGTGTTCAGCAAAGGGCTCTGACCTCCACTGTGGTGCTCCATGATGTCAGAGGACCCCAGCGCTTTGCTGGCAGCTGCAATAATACTAAAATCCACCGTGTCGGACGGAGCGCTCCCCTTAAATTTATTCTCCCCCCCGTCAGCCCCCAAGACTTGCACCCCTAAATTAGTTAGAGCCTGGGGGGCATAGCCCTTGAAATCATCAGTGTCTCCGCTCTGACTGCTCTCATCAAAGTATTCCTCCCCAAAACCACTCTGGCTCTGACTGTTCAACAAGTCAGGGTTGAAATCTACCCCGTCTGGAAAAAAATGGTTGGAGGAGTCGCTGTTGGGGCTCACAGCGGCGTCCGCGATCAGGTCCGCGGGGTCTGTGTAGGGGTTCTCACTACTGTTGGTCTGAAAAACATCGGGGTCAAAGAGGGCACTTTGTGAATGTCCTGAACTAGAAGAGTCTCTGACTGGAGTCCCAATGGGTGGGCAGTCCTCAGTAGTGGTGGGCAGCTTGGAAGCCTCCTCGGCTATATCCGAGAGGATGTCGGTGACATCGGCCCCGATGCTGTCGGAGCTGGACAGGCGAACCATCCTCTGGATACTGGGCTGCGCGTGCGGGAGCGCCTGGGGGTAGGTGGTAGGAGGAGTGCTGCACTGGCTGGGTGCTGGAGTAATATGAGGGGTGTCCAGAGTGTCTGCAGTCATGTTGACATCAAAAATGGGGTTCTGGGAGTCAACATCCATGGAAAAAAGCTCCCTCTGGAAATCATCCTCAGTTTGGTGCTTGGGTTTGTCGGCTGGCATGCGGGATTTTTTTTTCTTTTGCTTATTCCCCCCAGGGCCCATTTCCATTCTGGGGGAGCCAGAGGAAGAGTTCTGCCTTTCCAGAGGGCTGCTCCCATACAGAGTGGAGAAATCCTGAGGGGGATTCTCCTTAAGAAGGTTCATGAGCATGGGGTGGTTCTTGGTGTTGCTGGCTGGTGAGGATACTGGTGGTGGTGTGTGGTGGGGAGGGGTTGGACTTGAGCCAATGGTAGACCCCACATTCCCTGTGATCTGCAACAAACTAGTGAGAATAGGGTTCTGAGACACTTTGCTGAAGTCCTCCCCATGGCCCACCGAGTCATGCCTCTCTTTCATGCTTATGCTCATGTTAAACAAAGTAGTGATGGGCCCCCCAGGAAAAGTGTTGGTTGGGGTGGTGGTCCCACTCATTGGGTTGCTGCCTGTGGTCATGCCATACCCTGGGCTGCTGGCTGGGGGTAGGTTTTTCTTCACCATGTCTTCAACTGTCTCTGCAATGAGGGACAGGGCTGGCGTGTCAGCTTGGATGGTTTCTGCTTTCCTACGGATGGCTCTCATGGTGACAGGGATGGACATGCACCTGCAAGACACAGCACAGGGTCAGGGTGGGGCTGGCTGCCCCCAGCGAGGGTCACTGGGGAGGTTTTACACCTCCAGGTTTAAAATGAGCACTCAGGGAGAACAGCAGGTCCAGGTTTTATGTCCTGCAGCTCTGCTTGGATTCACGTTTATCCCACCACCCCTATCCTGCATTTGCAATCACAGAGGGAGAATTAATCAATTATCTCTAATAACTGATAGCTGACAGGTATTATCAGTATTACAGGTATTACTATTACATGATCAGTCTGACAGGTATTATTTTAACTACCATTATCTGGTAGTTAAAAAGCACAGGATGCAATCCTAGAATCATGGAATGCTTTGGTTTGGAAGGGGCCTTAAAGCCCATCCAGTTCCACCCTCTGCCATGGGCAGGGACATTCCCACTGTCCCAGGGTGCTCCAAGCCCCATCCAGCCCGGCCTTGGACACTTCCAGGGATCCAGGGGCAACCACAGCTGCTCTGGGCATCCTGTGCCAGGGCCTCTCCATCCTCAGAGGGAGGGATTTCTTCTCAATATCCCATCTAGAACTACTGCTTCAGTTTAAAGCCATTCCCCTTGTCCTGTCCTCATGAAGGAATCTGGGTTGTTACCTCAATTCTGGCAGAAAACACATTTATCACCTTTACCTTTGCTTGGCAAACCTGATTTCCTACAGCCTGATAAAAATCCCACGATGGCTCAGGTTGGAAGAGCTTAAAGCCCATCCAGCCCACCCCTCCACCATGGGCAGGGGCAGCTTTTTGAGCTCAAAAATCAGTGCTAACACCACATTCTCCTCAGAGATAACAAGTCTATAACGTGCTGAAAGCAAAACCAGTGTGAGTGGTTCCCACTCAAAAGGTGACAGGAGTGCCCTGTGAATGTCCTGCTCTGTTCTGAATGTGACTGAGGTGAGGGAGCCCAGATAAAAGCCCTGTGTAAACAACAAACTCAAAAATAAGCAGCTACAGTTCAACGTCTGGCATTGAATTTTCAGCATGGCTCTGAGTTCTTCTCTCTTCCACACAGCCACAGAACAGCTCCAGAACTGCTGGATAAACAGGAGATGGAGCAGAGCTCATCTGTGTGATTGGCAGTGCAAGGTGGGACAAAATCCCGTCTTACCTCTGAACAACCTTGGCAATGAAATCATCTGTACAGATGAGGGCATCAGACAGCCCTTTGTACAGCTTACAGTTCACATGGCTGGAGTCCTGCACGTCCATCACCACTGCAAGAGAGCAGGGAGAGATCAAAATCCTGCACACAGGGCGAGGAAACCCTGCTAGCCCTCCCAAAAACGCTGCTCCTGCTGCCCCTGAGCCCACTTACCACACACCAGGGAGTCGTTCACGGGGTGCTGGAAGGATACACTGAAACAGGAATCAGACAGAGGACAAACTTCAAACTGCAGGATCCCAGGAGAATCTGAAAAACACAAGAATTATTAACTGAGGGAACAGCAGAGATGAACCAGAGCCTCAAAACCCCCACAGAGATGGGGAAAAAAATAAAGGGAAGCAGCAGAGGCCTCATTTCTTATGAGGAAAACTCCTCAGGGTTCATCATTCCCACTTCACATTCCTCTGGAGGTGGCACCCACCTTCCTTCAGGACTGTCCTCTTGACACAGCTGCCAATGAGGGTGTTGTAGGCCACCTGGTGCCGGATCAAGTTGAGGATGAGGGGCACCCGGCCGGGGTGCTGGAAGGCGATTTTGCTGATCAGAGTTCCCTGGAGGCTTCGTCCATCCGGGAGAGGAGCGTCTTTGTTCAGGAAGTAACAGTGCTGCTGTCCTGGAAGGGCCTGCCAAACAATCCCTGCTTTAGCCCAGCTGGCTGCAAGGGCAGGACGGGCATCCAGCAGTGCCCAGGTGCCACTGACACCACGTCACCTTTCTGGCTGGGAGGGACAAACACTGAGGATGTTTTCCTTCTGCTCTGAACAAGGAAAATGTGATTTTAATTCCTCAGAAATATTCACTGTTCCCACTAAAAACTCCTCAGAAGTATTCACTGTTCCCAATAGAAACTCCTCAGAAATATTCACTGTTCCCACTAGAAACTCCTCAGAAATATTCACTGTAACCACTAAAAACTCCTCACACTGTTCCCACTAAAAACTCCTCAGAAATATTCACTGTACCCACTAAAAACTCCTCAGAAGTATTCACTGTTCCCACTAAAAACTCAGAAGTATTCACTGTTCCCACTAAAAACTCCTCAGAAGTATTCACTGTTCCCACTAAAAACTCCTCAGAAATATTGACTGTTCCCACTAAAAACTCCTCAGAAATATTCACTGTTCCCACTAAAAACTCAGAAGTATTCACTGTTCCCACTAAAAACTCCTCACAAGTATTCACTGTTCCCAATAGAAACTCCTCAGTATTCACTGTTCCCACTAAAAACTCCTCAGTATTCACTGTACCCACCAAAAACTCCTCAGAAGTATTCACTGTTCCCAATAGAAACTCCTCAGAAATATTCACTGTTCCCACTAAAAACTCCTCAGAAATATTCACTGTTCCCACTAAAAACTCCTCAGAAGTATTCACTGTTCCCACTAAAACTCCTCACAAGTATTCACTGTACCCACTAAAAACTCCTCACAAGTATTCACTGTACCCACTAAAAACTCCTCAGAAATATTCACTGTTCCCACTAAAAACTCCTCAGAAATATTCACTGTACCCACTAAAAACTCCTCAGAAATATTCACTGTTCCCACTAAAAACTCCTCAGAAGTATTCACTGTACCCACTAAAGTATTCACTATACCCACTAAAGTATTCACTGTTCCCACTAAAAACTCCTCAGGAATATTCACTGTTTCCACAAAAACTCCTCAGAAATATTCCCTGTTCCCACTAAAAACTCCTCAGAAATATTCACTGTTCCCACTAGAAACTCCTCAGAAATATTCACTGTTCCTGCTAAAAACTCCTCAGAAGTATTCACTGTTCCCACTAAAAACTCCTCACAAGTATTCACTGTACCCACTCAAGTATTCACTGTACCCACTAAAGTATTCACTGTACCCACTAAAGTATTCACTGTTCCCACTAAAAACTCCTCAGAAATATTCACTATTCCCACTAAAACAGTTTCACACTGAAGGGCATCACTTCTGGGGAGAGAATCCTCTGGAGTTAAGACTCATCCACAAATTTCAGGATTTCTCCCAAAATGTTGCAATTCATTCAGCCACACTGGACAAAAGGAAGGGACAGATCCTGGGAAGGCTCAGCCCCTCTGCTCTCCTCCCTGCAGCTGCACTCCAACACCAAAGCATCTTTCAATAGCTGGTTTTTCTGCTGTGGTCATCACAGAACCATGGAATGGTTTGGGTTGGGAGGACCTTAAATCCCATCCAATGCCACAGCCTGGGACACTTCCCACAATCCCAGATTGCCCCAAGCCCTGTCCAACCTGGCACTGGACACTGCCAGGGATGGGGCAGCTTCTCTGGGCACCTGTGCCAGGGCTTTGTACCTGAATCCTCACATTGAAGAACGAGTTTTGTTTGTGAATAAATACAGAACCCATTTTATTTATCCTACTTGGAGGACACCTGAAACAGCTGAACCCCCCAGAAATGCTGCTGTGGAGGTGTCCCAGGCTGGCTGGAGCTCACACTTACGGCATAGAAGCGCATGTTGTGGTTCAGGGGCAGGGGATCAGCCTCCTTGGACAGCTCAAACTGCGTGATCAGCTCGTACAGGGGCACGAACGTGGGTGGTGTGTCAAACAGTGGGATACCTGAGGGGACAAATGGCTTGGGTTGTAGTGCAAGGTGTAACTAAAAGTGTCTGTTGTCATCTGTTGAAACTGGCTGGGGAGGTGCTTGTCTCTGTTTCTTCTATAATATAAACCATTCCTCATGACTCCAGGGGGAGGGAGTGGGTGTCTGCTGTTAGTCAGCTGTTCAAACCAAGTGGGGCAGTGCACTTTATCTCTGCCAGGACCTATCCCTCATAATTCTGGGGGGGATTTGCAGTTCAAACCAGCTGGGGCAGTGCACTTTATCTCTTCCAGGACCTAGCCCTCATAACTCTGGGGGATATCTGCTCTTCAAACCAGGTGGGGCAGTGCTCTTTATCCCTTCCAGGACCTATCTCTCGTAATTCCAGGGGAACATCTTCTGTTAAAACCAGGTGGGGCAGTGTTCTTTATCCCTTCCAGGACCTATCCCTCATAATTTCAGGGGAATATCTTCTGTTCAAACCAGCTGGGGCAATGTTCTTTATCCCTTCCAGGACCTATCCCTCATAACTCTGGGGGGGATTTTCAGTTCAAACCAGCTGGGGCAGTGTTCTTTATCCCTTCCAGGACCCACCCTCCCTCCAGGGGATCTCTGCTGTCCATGGGCCATCCAGGCTCACTGCAGGGCTGATACAATTCCATCATCCCACTGGGAGAGGCTCCACCCAAGGGGAGGAGCCCAGCATTCCCACCTGGATAAAATCTGGGATTCAGAACACCAGCATAGCCTGTGTGCACTGGATTCCCTGAGGAAGACCAGACCCATCTCAGCACCACTGGAGCTTCAGAGGAAAACTGCATCCTTCTACAGGATCATCTCTGCTCCAACAGAACCACATCTGTGACTGCAGGAGGATTTATTTGCTCTGCTCCCAACACCCTGACCAACAGGGTGTCAGGTCGTGTTCTGACTCCATCAGCATTTTCTTATTTTCATTTATTTTTTGGGGTTTTTTTTGTACTACTACATTTTTATTTTTAATATTCCTAGTAAAGAACCGTTATTCCTATTCCCATATCTTTGCCTGAAAGCCCCTTAATTTCAATTATTATATATTATATATATATTATTATATATTATATATTATTATAAATTATAATAATTTGGAGGGAAGGGGTTGTTTTACATTCTCCATTCCAAGGGAGGCTCTGGATTTCCCTTGCAGACTCCCGTCTTTCCATACCAAGACAAGACAGGTGGAATGATGGGGAAAACCTGCCCAGGTTTGACTGAAAACTCTAAGCAGCTTCCCTGGCACACATTAAAAATCAGCAGCATTTACTGATAGAAACAAGGGAGCATTAATAAAACCCCAGAGATGTCTGACAGCTCTGTAACCCACCTGTGCAGCTCTGCAGCTTCTGGATGAAAGCTCGAGACACCGGAATGGGACGTGGGAATTTCAGGAAGAAACAGGCAGGCAAATCCACGCTGTTGGCACTGGTGATCGAGGAGAAAGATGGAGTTCTGGAAGATTTGGGGGACAAAATGTCCTGTGAGCTGCAGGGCTCCTGCTGTCACCTGATACAACATTTATGTTTGCTCAAACACACATTGTTACAACTTAAAAATGAAGGCACTCCTCAGTGCACCTGAGAGCTCTGAAACAGGCGTTTCTTGGCCTTAAAATATGTGGAATTTATATAATGCTGTGATAATCCTCCAGCTGATGGTGGCCTCGTGTCCTGCCCTTACCCTTTGCTGTCCACAGGATGGGAGCCCATGATGAGTGGAGCAATTGGAAGTTTGTGCATTGCCATGGTTCCCTCGACCGTCACCGACACGTTCATACCCAGCGAGCGAGGAACTGTGGGGAAACAGGACAAGAACACAACAAGGACATGAGCTGATGGAAAAAAACCACACCAGTGGCAAGTTTTGTGGATTAAATATGAATTAAATATACTTTCCATCTCTGGAAGTGTTCAAGGCCAGGTTAGACAGGGATTGGAGCAGCCTGGGATAGTGGAAGGTGTCCCTGCCCATGGAACTGGGTCTCTTTAGGGTCTCTTCCAACACAAAATATTTTGTAATTCCATAAAATATCCCTCTGGCTTCCACCACAAGGCACAGAGTTCACTGTTCACCTTCAGGACCAAATGGACAACAGCCAAACTGACTGTTCAACCCAAAGCTCCATTTCCCTCTTGCCAGGTGGACCAATTGCGTCATTCTCAAAATATTTTCCAAACGCATTTGCGAGTTCGTCGTTTGCTCTTTGCAAAGCAAAACAAATAATGATTTTGGATAATTTCCCCTTCTTTTTTTTTCCTGACAACTTGAGCTTGGTTTTGGCAATGTAACAAGAGCCAGATGTCCATGCATAAAAATAATCTTCCAGTATTGAGAGGCACAAGGATGGATGGAGCCCTGAGGAACCTGGAATAGTGGAAGGTGTCCCTGCCCATGGAATGGGGGATTGGAACTGGATGAGCTTTAAGGTCCCTCCAAACCCAAACCATTCTGGGATTCTGTATTGCTATTCAGATAACAAAACAAATCCCACGTTAAAATGAGATTCACTGCAAGGGAAAAGGCTCTGCCTGCAATGTGGGACCTCACAGGAGCCCAGCTCCAACTCCAGCACAGCCACAAGGTCCAGTGGTCACCTGGGGCCAGCGTCTGTACTGGGCTCATTAAACCCACAGGACAGTGATTGTCCTGCTGGACAGGGTGACAGCAGAGAGGAGCTGGACTGGAATTCTGCTTCCTTCCCTCCTCCAAGCAGCAGCAGCCCCCAGCAGCTCCAGAGCTCACCTACCATTGTTCTCGTGCAAAACCACGGGGGCTCCAGTGCCATCCTCAAATAAATCATAGGGGGAGACGTAATACTTGAGGTTCATCAGGAGACCTGGGGGAGAGAAACTCCTGATGAGGCATCTTGAGAAGTCAAACTGATCATCCCCACCCCACAATGCCACACAAACACCCAAAGACTTGGTCCCTTTATTATTATATTTATATTACTATAAATATATTTATAATATATTTTATATATTATGTAAATATATAATTTAATAAATTTATATTTATATATTATATATTAACTTTATAGATTATATTATTAATTATTATCTTATATATTGTATACTAT
Organism: Acrocephalus scirpaceus scirpaceus; assembly: GCA_910950805.1. Lineage (NCBI taxonomy): Eukaryota > Metazoa > Chordata > Aves > Passeriformes > Sylviidae > Acrocephalus > Acrocephalus scirpaceus. Next base: position 4,345,205 of record OU383798.1, on the reverse strand, counting down.
ATATTATATAATATCATTAATTACTATATATTAATATATTATATATATAATTATAAAAATATATACATGTTTATTATAATTTGTAAATACAAATATTTATATATAAACATGCATTTGTTTATATAAACTTATAAATATAAATATTTACAAATAATATTATAATTTATATTATTGATTCATTATTATATTATAAATTATACATACATACATACATACATACATATATATATATATATATATTAAAAACTATATAATAATAATTAATTTTTTCCATCAGTTAATGTGAAACTATCAGCCATACTGGGGGCCAGGAATGAATAAATTTTTTTAATCCCTTTTTTTAAGAGTGAATCCCAGGTACCTCCACTCCTGGGGGTGAGATAACCAACACTGCCATGGAGGATCTTGTCCAGGGGGTTTGCGTTGGTGGCTTGCCTGCAAGAGAGGCAATCACAGTCTGAAACAAGCCACAGCCACACCTGCAGCCAAAATCCACTGATTTCAACTCAAAATTCACATTTCTGGGACCTAAACTTCACACTGTACAGGCAAAACCAAAGCTGCTTTTCCCTCTGCAGCATGGCTGGTTTATCACTGAATCCACAGCAGTGAAACACAACCAAAGCTTTCTCAATTTAAAACACAAAATCATTGAATCCACCTGTCACAAACTTTTTATTTTGCCTTTTAGACTCTCTTCCAACCAAATCCTGCAGTTAAAAAGGAATTTCTCAGAGATCTAAGTGTTTATAGATATTTACTAAATACCACAAACTTACCAATACATCCCAGCCATCTTTTGGAGATCCAACTCCAAGGACTGCAGAGCCAAGTACATTTTAGTTTTAAGTTTGCTTAGGGAAAAAAGAAAAAAAATCAATAAAACAATATAAGAAAACTTAAAAGGAACTGTGCAGTGCAAACCTACAAGCCTGGAGGTTTTTTTTTTTCATTTTATATTTGTGGGTATAAATAAATGTATTGTAGAATTGTTATTTCATTTCATATATGTGGATATAAATATATCCTGCACTTACTTGTCCCCTGGTAGCTTATACAGGTTCACAAGTCCCCTCAGATGCTTTGAAAACTCATCAAAATTTTTCTCTCTGAAAGAAAAAAAAGGGAGGAAATGTTACCAAGAATTCAAATTAGTAACAGATAGGTTTCATTTTAAAGAGTGGCATTAATAAAAACGCTGAGCCACTTAATAAAAAAGAATCCTGCTACATGAAAATGTGTTCTTTAAATGATTCAGCTTTCATGTGCTGTGGGCTTTGAAGATACCTTGCACAGCAGCCAGAATCACAAGATCTGAGCCAAAGCCAGAAAATCCCCTGGAGAAGTGAAGACACTTTGTGGGGAAGGAGCAGTTGTGAAGAATTTTGTGTTTCCAGACATCAAAAACATCAGATCATTACAGCAGAGAGAAACCTGTGAGGAAACACAACAGCCACCCCTGTCACTCACCTCAGATGTTGCACCAGCTCTGGACAGCTCTGAAAAGGAAAGAACACACAAGGATGTCAGTGTGGAATGCAGCCACTCCAGGCTTTGTGCAGCTCTGCAGCTGGGGAACAGCAGGACAGGGAAAATCCCAAACATCAGCTTTTCCTGGGAAACCACACAATGTTCACAACCACACCTTGATGAGGTTCTACTTCTGCTCCTCAAACCCTGCTGGTAATAACATTTCCTTTTTAATTATTCATTTGAAATAAACTTCTCAAACTGTGAAGCTTTAGGTTGAAAATTTATTAGCTTACATAGGGATATTAAAGATGGGTTGTTTTCAGGAGAGGCCAATCAAACACCAAGTTCAAACTCTCCTCCACGTGCAGAAGGGCAATAAAATAATTTTCTCCCAGCATTCCACATTTTAGAATTTTCCATTCACAGATCTGAGCTTTGTAAGAATAATTTCCCTTTCCTTTGCTTGGAGACACAGTGATAACTCCCACAAAATTCTCAGAAACACTGAGGTAACTTCCTCAAATAATTTTATGTTGTGACTCCACAGTGTGCATTGATTAGAAAATCCCACAGGAGTAAATTACTCCATGGAGGATTTTACTTCCCACTAGAACAAGCAGCAAAGGTTTAAATCCAGGTCTAAAGGAATGTTAAATAAAACCCATTTCCTCTGCTCAAAAGAAAGGGAGATAAACAGAAATCCCAAAAGCACGAGGGTTCCTCTTTCCCAGGAATACACACCACGGGGTTTTCTCCATGGTGAGCCACCTTGACATCACAGAGCAGCCCTGTAGGGTCCAGCTGCACCTCCACATAAAACATGTCAGAGGTGATGTAACACTCGGTGCCGTTCGCACTCAGGTGGGATCCCAGGCTTCCAGGGGAAACAGAACAGAAATCGCTGTCAGATGCACAGGAAACCTCACAAATCCCTCACAAAACCCCACAAAACCCCCACAAAACCCCCCAATCCAGGCACACAAACCCCACACAAAACCCTCAAATCCAGGCACACAAAACCCCCACAAAACCCCACAATCCAAGCACACAAACCCCCCAATCCAAGCACACAAAACCCCCCAATCCAAGCACACAAAACCCCCCAATCCAGGCACACAAAACCCCCACAAAACCCCCCAATCCAAGCACATAAAACCCACACAAGACCCCCCAATCCAAGTACACAAAACCCATACAAAACCCCCACAAAATCCCCCATAATCCAAGCACACAAAACTCCCCAGACCAAGTACACAAAGTCCCAAAATCCAAGCTCACAAAATCCCACAATCCATCACACAAACCCCATAATCCAAGCACACAAAATCCCACAATCCATCACACAATCCAAGCACACAAAACCCCCCACAATCCAGCACACGAAACCCCACAATCCATCACACAAACCCCATAATCCAAACCCCACATTCCAAGCAAACAAAACCCCCCAATCCAAGCACACAAACCCCATAATCCAAACATATGGAACCCCACAATCCATCACACAAACCCCACAATCCAAATCCCCCAATCCAAGCACACAAAACCCCAATCCATCACACAAACCCCATAATCCAAGCACACAAACCTCACAATCCAAGCACACAAAATCCCACAATCCATAACACTAACTCCATAATCCAAACCCAACATTCCAAACACACAAAACCCCACATTCCATCACACAAAACCCCCCAATCCAAGCACACAAACCCCCCAATCCAAGCACACAAAGTCCCACAAACCATCACACAAACCCCATAATCCAAGCACACAAAATCCCACATTCCAAGAGCACACAACCCCCCAAATCTAAGCACACAAACCCCACAATGCAAACACACAAACCCTATAATCCAAGCACACAAACCCCCCAATCCAAGCACACAAACCCCCCAATCCAAGCACACAAACCCTATAATCCAAGCACACAAAACCCCCCAATCCAAGCACACAAAACCCACCAATCTAAGCACACAAACCCCCACAATCCATCACACAAAACCCCATAATCCATGCACACAAACTCCATAATCCAAACCCCACATTCCAAGCACACAAAACCCCCAGTCTAAGCTCACAAAACCCCACAATCCATCACACAAACCCATAACCCAAACCCCACAATCCAAGCTCACAAAACCCCACAATCCAAGCTCACAAAACCCCACAATCCATCACACAAACCCCATAATCCAAGCACACAAAATCCCACAATCCATAACACTAACTCCATAATTGAAACCCCACATTCCAAGCACACAAAACCCCACAATCCATCACACAAAACCCCACAATCCATCACATAAACTCCATAATCCAAACCCCACATTCCAAGCACACAAACCCCACAATCCATCCCACAAACCCCACATTCCAAGCACACAAACCCCCACATTCCATCACACAAACCCCACAACCCACAGAAGGTTCTGGTGCAGGCAGGGAACAGGAGCAGCCCACATGAGCCAAAGGAGGAGGGAGACTCACCCGCTCTGCCTGGCGATGGACTCCAAGCGATCGGTCATGGCAGGCAGAGATGACACTGGATGGAGGGAACAAAAATAAAAATTTAGGGGAATGATCCAACATTCCCTAAGCAACAAACTAAATCTCAGCTGGTCACCCCCTCCCATGTCTGCTCACACTGCCCCATGTGCAACCACACAGGACCTGTGCCCAAATACAGACAGGAGGGTCTGCACAGAGAAACCCAAATATTCCCAAACTGCGAGGAGAGAATGGAATTTCTTCTGCAAGTGGAGTCCAGGTATGGGCACTCACAGAATCCTGGAATGGTTTGGGTTTGGAGGGACCTTAGACCCCATCCAGTCCCACTGGGCAGGACACCTTCCACAACCCCAGGCTGCTCAAAGCCCTGCCCAACCTGGCCTTGGACACTTCCAAGGATGGGGCAGCCACAGCTTGTCTGGACAAAGAGAAAATCTTCCAATAAAAGCAGCACAGCCAGTCCTGACTGTCCTGCCTGGCCCTGAGCTCAGTGTGCTGATGAACCCCTGAGCACCAGGAACGCTGTGGAACACACCAGCAACACCCTGTGTGTTTTTATGGAGCATTTCCATAGGATTTTCCACCTATGGAGAACACACCAACCTTTCAGGGCCTTCTGCAGAGTCTCCAAGCAGCTCACCAGGTGCTGGTGTCCCCCTGAGTTCAGCACCACTCGTTTTTCCTTGAGCAGACAAAAGAAAAAAGGTGATTTTTCCATGTCCCTCAGTAGGAGGGAATTATGGCAACTTTTGTGCAGCCAAGTGAGGTTAATTTAGATAATTAAAAGCAGATTAGATTTCATCCCCAAATTGTATCATCTTGATCGCTGTAGGTGAACAGTATCTGTTTTATTATTCCTGTAGGTGAACAGTATCTGTTTGCATGCAGATTACAAAGGCAGGCCTGGAATGGATTTATTTTCTTTTAAGGAATATCTCAGCTGGAAGAATGGAATGTAGCAAATTTTTATAGGTCTAAGCTGAGAATTTAAGAAGAGGTGACAGAAAAATAAAGAACCAGGCAAACTTTTAATATCTGAGTATGGGCAGGAGGCTTTGCTGCAGCTCTCCCCTATGTCCTGCTCCTCCTTCCCCCACCCAGACCAATATTTCAAACCCATTTTTGACTAAGCCAACACTGAGTGTGGAGTGTCACTGAACAAACTGCTCCACAAATCAATATCCTGGAAGGGTGAGCAGCAGAAAATACGAGTTTAATACAATACAGGCACTGAGTTGGCAATTAATCTGTAATTAGGGGAGAGAAAGGCACGTCAGGCAGGGAGGGTTTGGACATCCCTCCCTTCCCTGTACCCCTCAGGAGAAAGTGAAGCCTTGGACACAACAAAAACACCTTGAAGAGATCTAAGAATCCAACACAAAATCATCACCAGGCAGGCCCTGCCCAGAGCCCAGCACTGCTCACCATGACCTGACGGACCAACTTCATGGTTTCTGTCCAGGGCCGGTTCTGGCTGTACTTGGCATGGAGCCTCTCCAGCAGGGAGCTCATCTTGTTCAGCTTCTCTGCCTCTGTGGGACAGGAACGTTCAAGAAATGAGCCAATATTGGAAGTTTCACAAATCAGGTTAAGAGTACAACACTTTCCACCTTCGAGCTGAAGATGGCTTCTAAGAATTTACTCTCTGCTGGTTTAACCCCAGATCTGAGGTGAGGTAAATGTTATGGAATATCCCAGGCTGTTAAAACTAAAGGACCATGAAAATCCTATGGAATGCCTGTCTGGAAAATGCCCAGCTCCTGTTCTGCACGATCCCTGAGTGATGTGGCCCCAGCAGGTTCAGTTCTGCCAGGACAGGATTTAAGGACAATGTTTCCCTGGGGCAGGAAACTGAGGGTGTGGGAAACACGGGGTTAAAGCAGTGAGGTGCAGTTTTGTGTCCTGGATTCCCCCTCTGTTCCCTCTGCCAACTTCTTGAAAGGTTTTCACACCTTCCATCATCAAAAACCTCAACCAAACCATTCCAATTGCCAGCTGTCACAAATTCTGTGCTCAGACACACTCCTGATCACAGCAGGACTCAGGGGAGTGGCTGGAGCTGTGCTGGGATGTTTAGGGTGAATTTTGGGAAAGATTCCTTCCCCAGAGAGTGGCTGAGCACTGCCCAGGCTCCCCAGGGCACGGCCCCAAGGCTGCCAGAGCTTTCAGGAGCTCTCAGGGACAGGATGGGATTTTTGGGGTGTCTATGCAGGGCTGGGAGTTGGACTCTATGATCCCTGTGGGTTCCTTCCAGCTCAGAACATCCCATGACTCCACAATCAGCTCAAAGCTGAGGGCTGCTGTCCCCTGGGCTGCTCCAGAGCCAGGACACGGCTCCATGTGCTGGGATGAAGGGAAGGGATGAGGCAGTGCATGAGTAACTGGAAGGTGACAAAGAGAACGTGGCTTTCAGGAACACTCAAATCCTGTATTTTATTGCCAAGAGTCAGAACTTTCCACACTTTCATGTCAAAAAAATCCTGGTGGACATCATTCCAGAATAAACCTGACACTGGCAGCAGAGGGTCCAAGGCAAACATGACATTTTAGTGTCACCCCACAGAATCCTGTGACTTCCACCTGCCAAACTTCCACAGTTTGGGTTCCTTACTGATGCTCTACCAGCTCACAGACCTCACACTGAGTTTTCCAAACCCAAGTGTAAGGAAAGAATGAATGAATGTGTGCTGGATGTTTTGGAGTCTCCTGCTCTGGAGGCTTTCCAAACCCACCTGTATCCCCTGCTCCAGGTGACCCTGCCTTGGCAGAGGGGTTGGACTGGACGATCTCCAGAGGTCCCTTCCAACCCCAGCTATTCTGGGATTTTGTTTTCAGGCCTTTTATACCTCTCAGCTGCATCAACAGAGGATGCTGGAGGTGGGAAGGGACCCCTGGAGCTGACCTGGTCCAAGTCCCCTCCCCAACCTGCAGTGAGTTGTCCAGAATCTCATGAGAGAGTTGGAAGGGAGCTCTGCACATCACCCAGCCCAACCTCCCTGACCAGGCAGGGTCGTCTGGAATGTGCTCAGGTGGGTGTGAAATATCTCCAGAGAGGGAGACTCCACACCCGCCCTGAGCAGCTGTTCCAGGGCTCTGACACCTTCCTGGAAAGAAGCTCTTCCTCATGTCGAGGTGGAACTTGTTGTGTTTCAGTTTCTGGCCACTGAGCAGCACTGAACAGAGTCTGGCACCATCCTCTGCCAGCCCCCGGAGAGATCTGTCCGGGTTGATGGGATCCCCTCTCAACCCTCTCTTCTCCAACCAGGCCCGGCTCCGCGGTCCCTCCTTATCACAGAGATGCCTCAGACCTCAAATCGCCTCTGTGACCCTCTCCCGGAGCGACACCTCAGCTCCAGCCCGGGGCTGCCCAGACCCGCAGCCTCGGATCCACAGGGATCCCCTCGGATCCCCCCCTCGCTCCCTCACGGGGCCGGCGGGATCCCTCGCGTCCCTCGCGCCGCACTCACCCTCGGCGCTGCCCGGCGCTGCCTTCATATTGCAGGTCGGGGGCGGGATCGAGAGAGAGAGAGAGAGGGACTGGGAGAGGGATCGGGAGCGGGCGGGGAGCGGGGGCGGCGGCCGGGCCGCCCTCGCCCTCACACGGCGGCGGCCGCCGCCATCGCTGCGCCCGCGGCTGCGCTCCCGCCGCTCTCGCGAGACTTCGCCGCGCCCGCGCGCGCAGGGGTGGGCGTGGCTCGAGGGACAGCACGCCCCGCCCCCTCAGCCGCCTGGAAGCGCGGCGGCGGCCGCAGTGGAGCTCTAACGGAGCATTAACCGCCCGTTACCCGGCGGTGCGCCGAGGCGGGCTCCACAGCGACCCGCCGGCGGCTTTAGAGCGCAGAGCGGCGGAGCGAGAGAGCGGCGGGAGGCCGGGCCGGCGGGGCGGCGGCGCCGCCATGGAGCTTTGTTGCGGGCCGGGCGCTAGGGGGCGCTGTCCCCGCCCCGCGCCCCAATAAAGTTCGCAAGAGAAGCCGTCGGCCGCGCGATTTCGCGGCTCTCGCGAGAGGACGAGCGCGCGCCCCCGCCCATCTCCGAGAGGACTCGCGGACGAGGAGGACTCGCGCGGAGCGAGGGAGGGGTGGCGGCGGCGCTATCGCGAGAGTTGCGGGCGGGTCTCGCGAGAGTTGGCGGTGCCCCCGGACGGCGCCGCTCCGGTTCGGGCAGAGCGCGGGGGCCGGGCCGGGGGCGGCGGCGGCTCCGGGGCCCTTAGGCCGGGGATCCGCGCCCAGGCCCCGCCACCGCCGCTGAGGCCGCGGGCAGCGCTCCGGGCCCGGGTCCCGCCTTCCCGGGGCGCCCCCGCGGCCGCGCTGCCCGCCGGGCCTGGGCCCCTCGGATGAGGCGGTGAGGCCGCGGCGCTTCCCCCTCCCCTCCCGGGTCCTTCCCCCCTCCCCTCCCCGTCCCTCCCGCCTCCTCCGGGGCCTCGGGCCCCGCTCCCCATGTAGGAGGGAGGACCGGGACCGGGGTGGATGGTGCGAGGGGCGGGCGCGGAGGGAGTTTGAAGTTCGGGGCTTTCGCGGAGTCCCCCCCTCGCCGTTCCCGAGCGCAGCGGGGGAGGAATGCCAAATCCGGAGAGACATGGGGGCAAGAAGGACGGCGGCGGGGGGTCCTCGCAGCCGGGCAGCGGGAGCTCCAACAGCAAGGAGAGGCACCGGGCGGGCTCCAGGCACAAGAGGCACAAGTCCAGGCACTCCAAGGAGTCCCCGCTGGCGGCCCAGGAAGCGGCGGCGCCCCTGGGAGCGATGATCAAGCCGCTGGTGGAGTACGATGACATCAGCTCGGACTCGGACACCTTCTCGGACGATGTGGGCCTCAAGCTGGACAGGAGGGACAACGAGGAGAGGAGGGCGGAGAGGAGCGAGAGGGCCCAGAAGCACCGGCACCACCAGCACAAACGACTGCGGGAGCTGCTGAAGAGCAAACAGGCGGAGAAAGACAGGAAATTGGAAAAAAGCCTGGATGCTTCCAGCAGATCCACCAAGGAGAGGATATCGGGATCCTCCAAGAGGCTCCTGGAGAGCGAGGAGCACCCCAAGGCGCTCTCCTCCAAGAGCAGCAACAAGGAGTCGCGCTCTTCCAAGGCGCACAAGGAGAAATCCAGGAAGGAGCGGGAGCTCAAATCCAGCCACAAAGAGCGCAGCAAAAGCCATCGGAAAAGGGATGCTCCCAAAAGTTACAAAACCATCGACAGCCCCAAGAGGAAATCCAGGAGCCCTCACAGGAAATGGTCGGACAGCCCGAAATTGGACGACAGCCCCTCGGGAGCTTCCTACGTGCAGGAGTACGACCTCAGCCCGCCCCGCTCGCACACCTCCAGCACCTACGATCCCTACAGGAAGAGCCCCGGCGGTTCCTCACGCCGCCAATCCCTCAGCCCGCCCTACAAGGAGCCCGTGGGCTACCAGTCCAACGCTCGCTCGCCCAGCCCCTACAGCCGGCGGCAGCGATCCGTGAGCCCCTACGGCCGGAGGCGTTCGTCCAGCTACGAGCGGGGCAGCGGCTCCTACAGCGGGAGGTCCCCGAGCCCCTACAGCCGCCGCCGCTCCAGCAGCCCCTTCGCCTCCAAGCGCTCCGTGAGCCGGAGCCCCATCGCCAGGTGCGTGTGCCCCACCTCGCCCTGGGAGCTGGGAAGGGCTTGGGATGGAGCTGGGAATGCCAGGGGAGGGAAGGGAGTTCCAGGGGAGATGGGGTAAGGTTGTTTAGGAGAGTTTGGAGTGATAGGATAAGGGGAGGTGGGTTCAGATTGAGAGTGGGTTTAGATGGGAGATTAGGAAAAAAAAATTCTTCCCTCTGAGAGCCTGGCACAGGTTGCCCAGGGAAGTTGGGGATGCCCCATCCATGGAATTATCCAAGGTTGGACAGGGCTTGGAGCAAGCTGGGATGGTGGAAGGTGTTCCTACCCATGGGATGGTGTTGAGGGCCCTTTCCAACCCAAACTATTCCATGATTCTGTGATTCCTTTCCTCCTCACTTGGCCACGGAGTGACGTGTGTGGAGTTGCTTTGGTTGGGGCCTCGACGATTCCCTTGGAAATGGAGTTGACACTTTGGGAAACGCCTCCGTGCGTGGCGGGAGGCAGCGTCCATGTTGGCTCCGGGCAGGGAGGGAGGCTGGAAGAGCTCCTGGGATTAAGTTACACTCACCTCTGGAGCGGCCCCTGCATGGGGAGGCTCCCGGAGCGGGATTTAAGGCGCTTACCTGGCGGGAAGTTCAGCCACGGGGAATGTTTTCACCTATTCCTGGAAGCCTTTATCTGTTTATTACATGTGGGAACTTGATCCCGCTTTTCAGGAGGGCTCACTTGGGGTGGATTTTGCTCTTTCTGAACTGACTTGTCTTTTCTTTCCTCTTGGATTAGAGACAACCACGTGCAAACTCCATCTCTCAGCCTAAACTTTCTTTTCTCAGCACTAGAGTTTCTTCCTTTCCGTTCTGAAATCTGGGCAGTTTGGAAGGGTGAGGAGCAACCAGCTGGATTTTTGCTTTTCTCTAATTTTCTGTCTTTTCCCCTTTTACTCAATAACTCTGCCACAAAAGGAAACAATCATTTCAAGGTAGCTCTGTGTGTTTTATTTCAGGTGTTCATTAATCACCCTGTGACATGATCTAATGTTGATCTTTTCTTTCTCTAGCCCTGGCTGACATTCAGTGAGTTTCCAGTTGTCTCCATGGATGCTGTGGAGCTTTGCTTGGAGCTCCATGGCAATTCAGATGTGACCTGGAATGTAATGGCCATAGGAATGCTCTGCTCCGTGGTTGCTGTGCTGCATCCTCCAGCTCAGCAGCTCCCAAAGCACACGGGGCTTTTGGAATTTGGTCTTTGCTACTAAAACTCTAAACTTCAGGAATGCTGTCTTCCATGGAGAACTTGCTTTTGTCCTTGCTGCCAGTTCTGTGTTGGTTTCAGCCCTTCTGGAAGCTCTGACGTAAAATCTCAGTATTCCACTGTGATTTTGCAGTGAAAATTTCCTGCAGGCTGCTCCTCCTCTGGCCTGTTTTTGTGTGTACACCTGGGAGGCTCTCAGGGATGGGCCTGGATGGTTTTCTCCTCCTTCCCTTCAATCCTTTTTTGCTTGGTGGTGCTACTCTGACACATTAGTTGCTAATTCTTTGGAAAAATAAGGGTAGGAGGTGTCTGTTCACTGATACAACTCTGAGTTATGCACTGTGTAAATGTCCAGCCCTGAGCAGGGAGAATCCATTGGGAACTGCAGTGGAATCCTGAGAGTTTTCCCCCAGGTTACTCCACTTCCCAGGAGAACCTCTCTGTGTGAGTGGCTGGCTGCTTCTGAGTGCAGAAATCCAGCAGTTCCATTTCCCTGATTGATGGGAGCAACTTCAGAGCACTTTGTGCTGCTTCCCTAAACTTTCAGAGCTACTTTTTAAAGACATCTTTGACTAAATGCTGGACCCCAAACCAGCTCGGTTCCAAAGGTTACTCACTGTTTACACTCAGCTTGTACCAAACTCTCTGAACCTCTGGCTTGATAACTTACTCCTCTCTCTTTCCTGGGCAGAAAACTCATTGTCTGTGTGAGGTATTCCAGACCCTGCCTGCAGTGATTGTAGGAAAGGGACAGAGGGAATTCCACGTGTTTCCCATGTGTCAGGTGAAGTCTGAGTTGTTTAGTTTTGCTTTGTGGAGCTGCCAGGCTGTGAGGTGAGGCTGGAGGAGGGGAACTCTTGGGCAGGTGTGTCCAGGAGACAGAGGGGGGCTCACCTGGGGAGGCTCAGGGCTCACCTGAGGGAGAGGTGGGCTGAGCCCTCCTCACCTTGACATGCTCCAGATGGGTGTGAAAGGAGGCAGCTGACTCTGGGCAGTGGCTGATCCCTTCTGTGCCTCCTGTGGAGGGGCAGGAACATTTTTGGGAGAGAAAACCTCTTTAACTGGCACACCCAGGCAGGGAACACCTGACCACAGCTTGTGTTCCTCAAGCTTTTCTGGGGCACTCTGTTATTTCCACTGACTGACAACATGGGGGATTTTTTTTAGTGCATTCTGTGTTTTCTTTCATCTCCACATCCAAAACACATCGTTAGGGAGCTGCACCCATGTGCTGTGCTGATTGGAGAAAATCCAGAGTGTTTGCATTTCCAGTGGCTGTGGAAAACAACCCACTTCCCATCGAGGAGGAAACGAGGATGATTTGGTCAGTAGGGAAAATAACAGATGTGCTTTGGCATTCTGTGTAGCAACTGTTGTCACTGCAGCTCAAACAAGGAGCTGGAATTCCAGAGCCCCTCAGCCTGTTGGAGGTGGGATGTGCTCAGTGTGAGTGTGCTGGGTCTTTGCTGAGGTGAAACATTGCTGGGCATTCAAAAATAAGAATTATTTTTGAATTATTTAATTTTTATTATAATTCTCAGCTTGTTTCCCTAAAAATTGGGACAGTCAGGCTTCCCAGATGCTATTTCCTGCTTTATCCTTAACTCTGTGTTGTTTAGAGCAGGTAAAATATTGAAATATCTGTAGGTGATTCTGGGTGGGTGATTTGGAATTTTGTGGATGTGGAGCTTTGCAGGTCACCTCTGCTGTCACCTGTTAACCATGGCCAAATCAGCATGGAAGGTTCTAGCATTCCCTTCTCCAAAGACCATCCCAATCTTCTGATTGTGTGACTTAAATAAATCTCATAGTGCTTTTTAATTTGGAATTTTAGATGAAGCCATCGTTTCTTTGTTAATTCACAGCTGTCACGATTGGTATCTTTTATTTCTGTTTTCCAGTTCTGGAGGGACAGCAGGGTGGGTTTTAATCCCAGAACATTTTTATCCAGAAAGAGGAAGGAATGTGAGGCTGAATTGCCCCTCATCCATCCTGCACAACCTTGACAAAGCAAGTAAGGTGTGGAATGTTACAGCAAGGCTTAAAAAATTAAGGGTGAAAGGGGTAAAAGTGCTGTTGAGTGACTGCAGGTAAAGCCACAAAAAATCATTCCAGAGGATGGAAATGGTTTTTTTCCAGAAGCAAAACCTGCCTGTGCATCTTGTGTTTATTGCTTTTATTTTTTTTGAACTTTATTGCCTGTTTTTTTGATATATGCAGTGATAAAAGCCCCCTCAGCAGGTGCTGTGTTGGTGTTTTTGGGGGCTGTGGATGCTCTGAGGGTGGGAGGTGAGGTTTGTTGGTGGAGCTGGGAGAACAGGAAGGTTTCTGGATGTGGGGCCTTTTTCAGGTCTCACAAAGCAGCTGTGAACACCAGCCTGGAAAATGGGCTTGGAAAGAGCAATTGTTTGTGTGGTAACTGCAGGGGATTATTGTTAGTGAAGGGAAAAAGGGAGAGGTGCCTGTGGAGTGAAGAGGACTGGGAGGGAATGGTGGATTTATTCCTGCTGGAACACAGGACTGTGGATATTTGCTGCTGGAAGGTCAGGGAGCCATTCCAGCCCTGGGAGGTGCTGGTTCTGTGGAAGAGGCTCTGACCATTCCACCACTTGTCCTGGTCCAGGCAGGTGTCCCTGGTGGCTGTTTCTAAATTAGCACCATTAATTAAGGTAAAATTGGACTTTTGGTGGAGTTTACTTTGGATCTGGTGAGTGATCTGGTTTGATTGCTCTGTATCCAGCTGGATTAAATTCTGAGGGTGAGGAGGGGCTGGTACAGATTCCCAGAGAAGCTGTGGCTGCTCCTGGATCCCTGGAAATGTCCAAGGCCAGGCTGGACAGGGCTTGGAGCACCCTGGGGCAGTGGGAAATGTCCCTGCCATAGCAGGATGGGCTTTGAGGTCTCTCCTAACCCAAACCATTCCATGATTCCATGAATTGGAGTAACTTTTGGGGGTGAGCAGGAAAAGGGGCATTGCAGCACCCTGAACAATCCATCCTGGATGAATTGCAATAGGGAATTACCAACCCCAAAACTGTTTGTGATTGCAGTAGGTGACACCCTACAGGATTCATTAGGAATGTTTTTCATAGCCTGCAAATATCTTGGAGCTGCTGAAAAGGTAAATGCTCTCCCAGCTCGTGGTGACAGACAAACTGCAGCCCAGACTTCAGTTCACTGAGCAGAAACCTTGGGAAAAGGTGATCCTGAGGCAGATTCTCATGACAGGAATGTGTTGAGGAGGGAAGCAGCTGTGTGACTGCAGATCCTGCTTTTTTCTCCTTCTGGTTGTAGATTTATTTTGCAAATCTAAAGGTAAGGACTTCCCTACAGCCCTGGTGTTCTTTGGCCACTGTCAGCATGAGGCAAGTGGGAAAGAGGAATGTTGATCCTTGGAGTAGGGAGGGAACCCCACACCCCATGGGGACACCCTGTCCCTCCTGCTGCTGTTGGGACAGGAACTTCCTGTTGTCTCACTTCTCCAGTTTATTTTCCAAATGTTTATTGTCTTGGGATAACATTAATTTGTGTTAATTATGTTCAGAGTATGGTTACAAGGGAGTCAGTGTCACTTGTGATTGAACTGCTGCTGTTAAATGTGTTTTATAACTACTGTGGGACTGTTTTGAGGGAATTCCTTGTTTTGCTTTATAACTACTGTGGGACTGTTTTGAGGGAATTCCTTGTTTCCCAAATTAGATGTATCCTGAGTAATAAATCGTGGAGTGTTGTGTCTGTTGCAGAATTTGTAGGGTCTGAACTCAGAATTTTTGATGGTCCTGTTGGCATCAGAGCCCACCACACCATCAAAGCCTCCTGCCTCACCCTGCCCAATCCTCGTTCCTCCTGGAGTGCAGGAAACAGTTCTGGCTTATCAGGAATTTGATATGGGCACTGGAAATTCCAGTTTCCACTTCCATTTTAGTGTTTATCTGGTTTCCCCATCAGTTTCCCCTCTCTCCTGAGCAGGTTTGTGTGGGGGGACCCCTGATGGTGTGAGGTGTTCCCTGCCTTGCTTCTCTCCCAGCACAGATTTCCATGATTATTTCTGCACACAGACCTGATTTAGAGCCCATTCTTTGTACAGGAAAACCAAGACCAAGAGAGTTAAAATTGAGTTTTATTTTTCCTTCTTCCAAATCTCACTATGCAAATTTGAGTTCTGATGGCAGTAAAAGAACCAGGGGGGTAAAACAAGCTTGAAGTGCCCAATTTTCTGAGGCAGCATTCCCATGAGGACAGTCATGCTTTATCCTTTAAAGTTTCCTTTAAAGTTGCGCATAATTCCTGAACTGCCAGCTCATCCTTTTCACTGAAGTCTCCTGTTGATGTGTGAGCTCTGATCTCCTCTCCCTTGGGGCTTGTCCAGCCTCTCCCGGTGTGACAGCAGGTCTGGCACAAGAAGGGTGGATGATGATGGTGTAAAACTGGTCCTGATTGACTCAGAAACTCCTTTCAATACCTTCAATCTCTCCTGACAGGTGCTGTGCACTCTCTGAGCTGACCAATCCAGGATTGAGCTGTTGTGAGTAGCTCAGAGGGTGAGAGAAGCTCCGTTTCATTTCTCTCCCCAGGAAATCCGTGAAATCCCGGAGCCGCAGTCCTGGCTATTCAAGACACTCATCTCACAGCAAGAAGCAGAGGTCTGGCTCCCGCAGTCGCCATTCCAGCATCTCCCCAACCAGGCTCCCACTGAACTCCAGCCTGGGAGCTGAGCTCAGCAGGAAGAAGAAGGAGCGAGCGGCCGCCGCAGCCGCTGCGGCCAAGGTGGACGGGAAGGAGGCGAAAGGCTCCCCTGTTTTCCTGGCTAGGAAGGAGAACAGCTTGGCTGAGCTGAAGGAGGCTGGGACAGAGTCAAAAAAGGTCACCAAAACTGTTAAATCTGAGAAAGCTCCGGACACGGACTCGGTTAATTTACTGTACACCAACGCAGAGCCTAAAGCCCCTGCGGAGACAACGAAATCCAAGGCAGAGGAGAACTCGGAGAGGAAACATCCTGTTCCACTTAGGGATTCCAAACCCACGGGAACAAAAGACTCGAAGGCTGTAGCAGCGGTGGAGGACCTGGTATCTCCAAAGGAGACAGAGACAGCGGAGAAGGAGATCCCACCTCCCCTCCCTGCCATCAAATCCCCTCCTCCACCTCTGCCCACCACCACCCCTCCGCCTCCCACGCCGCCGCTGCCGCCGCTGCCTCCGTCACCCGCTGTCCCTCCGCTGCCTCCAGCCCCAGTGACTCCTGTTCAGGCCCCTCCTCCAGCCCCAACGTCTTTGTCATCTTCTTCCCACCCAAGGACGTCTACTTTATCCTCTCAGGTGAACTCCCAGTCCTCTGTCCAGGTGGCTACAAAAACCCAAGTGTCTGTGACGGCTGCTATCCCACACCTGAAAACTTCCACCTTGCCTCCGCTTCCGCTCCCCCCTATTTTAGTTGGGGAAGATGACTTGGATAGGTAAGGTCACACCAGAGCATCCTCTTTGCATTTAAGAGCAAAGCTTTGAATGAAAAGGGGGGTTTTTTTGGGTTATTTTTACATTTATGAGCTTATCCTGCAGAGTACAACTGGAGATATCCCAGGGCTGTTCTGGCCCTGCCAGGTTTGTGTGGAGAGTTTTATGAGCTCATGCAGGTTGTTGCCTCTTATCTCTGTGGGAAACAAGAGGTTTGGCTGCTGCTTGGTAAAGGTTTCACATCACTCCTTGCTCATGTTTATTACAGGATTGGAACGTGGATCTGGGATTTTGCCTCTCTTTGTCTCGGAGCTGTTTGCACACTTACTTTAAAAATTCTTTTTTTTGTTTTTTGTTTGTTTGTTTAATTCTTTAGAAACTTGTACTCAAGGAACAGGAAAAAGCTTAATAATTCCAATACAGGAACACAAACCAGAGCTTTTTCTGCTCCAGATTCACCATACCCACGTGAAAAAACCAGCATTGGTTAAACTTCAGTGTTGTCTTAATTCTTGAATAATTGATCCAATCCTTTATTGCTTGAGAAGTAGGTATTGTTTGGTTGGAAAAGTTTAAAAATCAGTGAAACTGCACCTGCTTCAAGTTTATTTCCTGATAATTTCTGATAAAAACATGTGCAGATTTGGCTCTGTCCTGTAATTGTAGCTCTGTCTGGACCAGGGGTGTTTGTGGCTTCTGTGATGAACTTGTCTGAAAACTCCACTCAGGGGTTTCTTCTGGTGAGAAGACAGGAGCAGAATATCCAGAATGCAGTGGAGAAGGAAAAAAAAAACCCCAAATATTTGGTTTTTTCTCTCCTTTTCTAGCTGTTAGCATGTTGCAATGCTATTAACTTAAGGTCAACAGTGATATATATATATTTTTTTTTTTTTAATTTGATCTGCTTAGCCTGTAGTTCCCAAAAAACTCCTGTATTTTCCCAGCCATCACTAAAGGTGTGCTGGGATTGGGGATTAAAGCACATTTTAGTGACCAGTGTGGTATCCCACAGTTCTGACTCAATACAGTCACCCTGTGGTGAAGTGTTACATATTGTGAATAATTCAATTTATTCTCATGGATGATTCTGATATTGATGGCAATCAGGGAAATGTTCTCACTGCCTCCAACCTAGAAGTGAGGCTGCTGTGTGTTTGTTGCCCTCCCTGAGCTGTTCAGCAAATATTCCTTGTTTTAAATATTTCTGTTCTGAGCAGGAGCTTTGAGCTGCTCATTTTCCCAACCCAAACACCAGGCAAAGCAAATCCTGCTGCAGTTTTTCCCCTTTTCCAATCCCAGAACTTGTCCTGTAAATTTCTATTTTATTTTTTCAACCACTCACACCTGGAGCTATTTTTTTTTTTTACCACCCAGGTGTGGCTTAGCTCTGTAAAAATGTTTTATCCCTGACCTCAGGGCTGGGGTGATGCTGGGGCTCAGTAAATGGCTCTGTGTGACTTTTTCCCAATAAAAGGATGGGAAATCCCATTTGTTTTGCTGAGTCTGGTGGCAGTTCCACGTAGCCCTGACTGTGCAGAATCTCACCCTTCACCAGCTGCCTTCATTTTTATGAGCAAAACTCTTTGAACTGGACTTTTGTCCTTGCTGAGCCTGGGGAATGTTCCAGCCCCAAACCCGTGGCAAATACAGGGTTGGAAATTGGGTTTTGAAGTGTCCAGGGACAGAACACTCCTTGTTCAAGTGGGGATTGTTTAACCTCTCCACAATTCCCACCTCCTGTAATACTTTTTAACCTGGGTGGTTCACCAGGAGAGGAGGAAAAGCTGTTTGGCAGGAATTGGTACAAATTTTGTCCTGGTTTGATGCAGCATTTCAAAGGGGCAGAGCTTGTGCAGCTTCCTGGGAGCTCAGCACTCACCTGGCAGCTGGCACCCCTGGTGGCTTTGGGGTGGCACCCCTGCTGCTTTTGGGGTGGCATCCCTGGTGGCTTTTTGGGTGGCATCCCTGGTGGCTTTTTGGGGTGGCATCCCTGGTGGCTTTTTGGGGTGGCACCTCTGCTGGCTTTTTGGGGTGGCATCCCTGCTGCTTTTGGGGTGGCATCCCTGCTGCTTTTGGGGTGGCACCCCTGCTGCCTTTGGGGTGTTTTCCCTGCAGGTTTTGGGGTGGCACCCCTGCAGGTTTTGGGGTGGCACCCCTGCAGGTTTTGGGGTGGCACCCCTGCAGGTTTTGGGGTGTTTTCCCTGCCGGCTTTGGGGTGGCACCCCTGCCGGCTTTGGGGTGGCACCTCTGCTGTTTTTGGGGTGTTTTCCCTGGTGTTTTTGGGGTGGCACCCCTGGTGTTTTTGGGGTGGCACCCCTGCTGGCTTTTTGGGGTGGCACCCCTGCTGCTTTTGGGGTGGCACCCCTGCTGGCTTTTTGGGGTGGCACCCCTGCAGGTTTTGGGGTGGCGTCCCTGCTGGCTTTGGGGTGGCGTCCCTGCTGGGCTTTGGGGTGGCACCCCTGCAGCTTTTGGGGTGTTTTCCCTGCTGGCTTTGGGGTGTTTTGCCTGCTGCTTTTGGGGTGTTTTGCCTGCTGCTTTTGGGGTGTTTTGCCTGCTGCTTTTGGGGTGTTTTCCCTGCTGCTTTTGGGGTGTTTTCCCTGCTGCTTTTGGGGATGTTTTCCCTCCTGGCTCAGATGAGAGGAGGAAAGGAGCTCCAGGGAGCCTCTGTTGTGTTCTTGGTGTTCACTCCTGGTCCTTTCTCTGCTTGGGCAGCTCTGCAGGCCCTGCTTGGCTTCCTCCCCCTGGTGCCCAGCCCAGGTGTCCTGGGGGAACTGAGCTTAGAGGAACCAAGTGCTGATATGCAAATAGAGAACTGAACAGATAAAAAGGCAACAAAATGGGAATTTTTGGTTAAAGGGTGAGAGTTGGACACTGCAGATTCACTCTCCAAACACACTTTTGCCCTTCCCACTATAATCTTACAAAGAAATTGATTTTTGAGGGGTGTCTGGACAAAGACTGAATGTTTTGTGGTTTAGTGGTGAATGTGGCAGTGCTCTTAGCTGGACTTGATCCTTTCCAGCCTTAACAGTTCCATGTAGACATTTGAACATGATTATTCTGCTGTCAGTGAGGGGAGAGTTTCAGCCCATCTGCCTCCCCATTTCTGGTGGTTTTTGTCTTCCTCCTTCCTTAGGTAGATTTCACAAGAGATTGTCGTGCAGATTAGGCAGTGTCTAATAAAATAATTAGGAAAACGACCTACTTCCATCAGTTCATTTATTCTGAAGTGTTAGACCTGCTGGTACAGACACCAAACCTGCTCCCTGCTCTAAAAACAGACCTGGGGAGGCTGTTTGGATCTCCTGATTTTTTTTCTTTTCCTGGTGAAGCAGAGATTTGCATGGAGAATTCGTGACTACTCAAACCTAGGAATTCTCCTCACTGAATACATGAAAGAGAAAGTAAGTTCTGCTCATGCAGCCTAAACCAAACTCCTGATGCCCTCGGTAATTGGATTTTAAAAATCAACTTTTGATTCCTCAGCAGCATTCAGGAGTTAAAGCCACATTTCAGTCGTTGCTAAGAGGTTGAAAGTTTCTTGTGGAGGAAGGTTTAACTCTGGGTCTGTATTTATAGGGGTCCTCACCAAGTCAAGCACTTCATTTCATGGTGATTAATGGAGTAAATAGAGGAAGTAAAGGTCAGAAATTTGGTGCTGGCTGATCCCCTGAGCTGCCTCACAGGAAACTCCAAATTACTGGTGCCAATTTGTGCAAATTGAGCAAATTCTAGTGCAGACCTGTGTGTTCATTTCCTGGTGTGCTCCACTCTGACACTTTTCTCTCCTGATCTATTAGCACTGTAAATTTAAACTGTTTCATTTTATATTTGGATGTGCTAATTTTGACACTTAAACCTCACCTTGTCAAGCAGAGCTGTCATCCTGCAGTAATTTTTTGTTTGTTTGTTTGTTTAACTGCCTGTTGAGTCTGACTTGTGTGTTGTATTAACTTTTCGGAGTTTAGTCCAAAAGAAATTCTTCCTCCAAAACCTGTGAAGAAAGACAGAGAGCAGAGACCACGACACTTACTCACGGACCTCCCGCTCCCCCCAGAGCTCCCTGGGGGGGACCCATCTCCTCCCGACTCCCCGGAACCAAAGGCAGCCACACCACCTCAGCAACCCTTCAAAAAGAGACCAAAGTAAGGCTGACTTCATTTCTTACTTTATTCTTTTTAAAACTTAAGAGTTTCTTAAGTCTCCAGACTGCTTTGAGAGCTTTTTATTAAGGGAAGTGAAATGAGGGAGAAAACAACTTCCTATTTCTGTATTACTCAGTATAATGACTGATTCCTGTGGGTTGTTTCACATTTGGACCCTCAGCTAAAGGCAGCTTGTCCCATTTATTTCAGAATAAATTTATTATTTATTCTCACTCAATTTATTTCAGAATTAATGGTAGAAGTTGCTGGAGTGTGTCATGACCAATCTTCAGCCACATCTACCTCAAAAGCTCTTTTCTCTTTGATTTAGAAATGCTCATCCAGAAACCTCTGGATGAGTATCTCTTATTAAAGCTCTTGTTGCTTTCCAAAGTTGGTTGTTCCAAATGGGAGATTTGGATTCTTCATGCACTTCATGATTGGATTTTTGGCCATGGAGCTGCACTGGCACAGGGTGTCCAGGGAAGCTGTGGCTGCCCCTGGATCCCTGGAAGTGTCCAAGGCCAGGCTGGACAGGGCTTGGAGCACCCTGGGATAGTGGAAGATGTCCCTGCCCATGGCAGGGGTGGGATTGGATCATATTCCATGTCCTTTCCAACCCAAACCATTCTGGGATTCCACAATTCCATGTTCAAGGCATAGAGAACTCCCCCTGATAACAAATACGAGCAGTTGTTGAGGGAGCAAAATCTGATGTTTTAAAATCAAATCAAACATCCAACATCCTGCAAAACATCCCAAACATTCATTTTTGTCCTGCTGTAGTGTGATAAAACCATCCAGGATAATATTTCTGTAGTGGGAGTAGTTGGGATTATACAGCAAAAAATACATTAAACCGAACATGGTTTAATACAAAACCAGCGTGGCTGAGCTTTGCCGTTGGGTTTTAGGGATTAACACAGTGGAGCAGGTGGGTTTTTTATTTTTGTGGGATGGCCCTGAGGTGTGTGACAGGGCTGTTGCCTCCTGCAGAATCTGTTGTCCTCGCTATGGGGAGAGGAGGCAGACAGAGAGCGACTGGGGCAAGCGCTGCGTGGACAAGTTCGACATCATCGGGATAATCGGAGAGGGGACGTACGGGCAGGTCTACAAAGCCAAGGACAAGGACACAGGTGAGGATTTTCCAGGGAAATTCCACTTCAGGGATTTGTGGGTGTGCTCAGCTCCCTGCCAGTGACAAATACCTGCAGGAGCAGAAGTGACGCCAGCGCTGGGATCAGCACTTCCATCAGGTGTTTAACAAAAAGGAGCTCTGGAATCTTGAGTTTAGTGCCCAGGTTCCTGCTCTGCTGGTGAGATGCTGTGCCCTGGGGTGTGGTTTGGTGCCTGGTCAGAAAATTGTGGTGGCCACAGCTGGCAGCTGAACCCCTGCTTTTTAAATTGTCAGATTTTATTGCACAGAGCTTGGGTATCTTGGTATGGAGAGACAGGTGTCTGCCAGGGAAAGTTAGAGCCTCCCTTGGAATGGAGAGTGTAAACTCCCTCCTTCCAAATTATTATAATTTTGAAATTAAGGGGCTTTTAGGCAAAGATATGTGAAAAGGAATGACAGTTCTTTACTAGGATTATTAAAAATGTAGTACAAAAAAACCCCAACAAATAAATAAAAAGAAGAAAACAGTGACACAGTCAGAACACGACCTGACACCCTGTTGGTCAGGGTGTTGGTGGCAGTCCAGATAAATCCTCCTGCAGTGACAGATGTGGTTCTGCTGGAGCAGAGATGATCCTGTAGAAGGATGCAGTTTTCCTCTGAAGCTCCAGTGGTGCTGAGATGGATCTGGTCTCCTCTGGGAATGCAGTGCACACAGGCTATGCTGGTGTTCTGAATCCCAGATTTTATCCAGGTGGGAATGCTGGGCTCCTCCCCTTGGGTGGAGCCTCTCCCAGTGGGCTGATGGAATTGTATCAGCCCTGCAGTGAGCCTGGATGGCCCATGGACAGCAGATATCCCCTGGAGGGAGGGCGGGTCCTAGAAAGGATAAAGAATGATGGAATTGTATCAGCCCTGCAGTGAGCCTGGATGGCCCATGGACAGCAGATATCCCCTGGAGGGAGGGCGGGTCCTAGAAAGGATAAAGAATGATGGAATTGTATCAGCCCTGCAGTGAGCCTGGATGGTCCATGGACTGCAGAGATCCCCTGGAGGGAGGGTGGGTCCTGGAAGGGATAAAGAAAAAACACTTCCCCAAAAGGCAATAGCATATTTTGGTTACATCTTGCATTGCAAACCAAGACATTGAGAAATTCCAGGATAAACTTCTGTTTCTGCTGGAGCAGGTTAGGAAAAGCACAGGTGCCATGTGAGATCTCCTAGCAGAACAATTTATCTAAAATGAACCAGGAGGTGACTGAAGCTGCTCCTGCTGTCCTTGGTGGACATTTTCCATGCTCAGGGGCTGCTCCCAGCTTTCCTGGGAGCGCAGGTGAGCAGGCAGTGAGCGCGCTGTGCCCCCCAGGTGAGCTGGTGGCTCTGAAGAAGGTGCGCCTGGACAATGAGAAGGAAGGGTTCCCCATCACGGCCATCCGCGAGATCAAAATCCTGCGGCAGCTCATCCACCGCAGCGTGGTCAACATGAAGGAGATCGTCACCGACAAGCAAGATGCACTGGACTTCAAGAAGGACAAAGGTACAGGTGGTGTCCACTCATCACAGATGTGATGCAGTTTATCTTATTTTTTATTTTTATTTTTTATTTTTTATTTTTTATTATATTTATTTATAATATTTTTATGTTTATATATAAATAGATACAATATGTTATTATAATATTATAAATAAATATTATATATAATATATATTTAATATATTTATACATTATATAAATATATTAAATTTATTTATAAATTTATATATTTATATATTATGTACATATATTAAATTTATTTATAAGTTTATATATTTATATATTATATACATATATTAAATTTATTAATTTATATATTTATATAATATAAATATTAATAGTATAGCTAATATATAGATAATATATTAATATAAACATTAATAAAATATATATATTTATAAATGTGTTTAATTAATATATAAAAATTTGTATAATTTAATTAAATTATATATTATAATTACATATTATATATAAATATATGTAGTGTATTATATATGATATGTATTATATATATCATATGTAAATATAATTAAATAATATATTTAATATAAGTGTATTAAATTTATTATGTGTTATTTATATTATACTATATTATACTATATTATACTATATTATACTATATTATACTATATTATACTATATTATACTATATTATACTATATTATACTATATTATACTATATTATACTATATTATACTATATTATACTATATTTTATAATGGAGGTCAACAACATCATAAGGTTGTTTCTCCTTAAGTGTAACTTGTATAGAGGTGGCATTCTTTCCTTTCCTATATAATATATATATTAAAAATATTTTTATATGTTATAAATATATATAATTTATAATATTATATATTACAATATTATAAATAATATTATAATATTTATTATATTTTATTATTTATTCTTATCTTATTTTCTTCCTGTTAGAGCCAAGATTAAAACATGGGACACAGAGTTTTTGTGTTCAGACTCAGTGTTTGTTAATTCTTACCTCTAATACTGTCTCACAAGTCATAAACTCTTAACTAACAAGGTAGAAAATGAATCCTCCTAACTCTTTCCAAGGTGTTTTTAAGCATAAATTATCCAGTAATGAGATGACACCTGTATTATTTATATTTTTAAGCCAATAACTGACCACCCAATTTTTTAACCATCACTTTTTCACCCAATTAGAAAAAACCACCCAAAACCATGAAGAAGAAGGACTTGGCCAATGCCCCAAATCCTCAATCTTGCCCCATATATAAACCCCCTATATACTAAAAATCCAAGTTTTCAGGGTTTCAACAATGCAGCCCTTTGGTTTAGTGTAAAACTCTGCTCTGGGGTAGATTTATTTCTGTGTGTTCCTCCTGCAGTTCCAGCGAGGTTGGGTCTGGCTCTGGCCTCACCTCAAAGGACAAATTCCAGTTTGAGTGAGTTGATCAAAGGATGGCTGCATTCCTGCAGAGTCACAGGAGAGCAATCTTTAAAAAAAAAAACCTTTACAAGGTCACTTTTAACACTGATTAGTGGCAACAAACTTAATAATAATGTGAAAAGTTCTTTGTCCTCAGTCATTGTGGAAAAAGAAAGTTCTAGCATCCCACTGGCTCTTGTTTGGGACCTTCTCTTCCAGGAGAGAGAAGTTCAAACCATGCATGGCAGTGATCCTTCACCAAACTCTTGTAAAAAATAACCAAGGCATGGAGGTAAATGTGGCCAGCACTTCTGAGGAATTTAATTTGAGTGTTATTTAATTTCAGATGTCAGCTTGCTGGGGCAATTCTGTTTTGGGACTTTTTTACCCTTTGAGGGAAAAGGACACCCAGTAAGCCCAAAACAGCACAGGACTGTTAAAAAAAAAACAACTCCAGCAGCATTGTGCACAATAAAAACTTTCAACAATTGAATTTCCTTTCATTCCTCCTCTTTTTCATGTCTCTCCTTCTGTTTTCAATCATTTCTCTGTTTATTATCCCAGGTGCCTTTTACCTTGTGTTTGAGTACATGGACCATGACCTAATGGGGCTGCTAGAATCTGGCTTGGTGCATTTCTCAGAGGACCATATCAAGTCTTTTATGAAACAGTTAATGGAGGGTCTGGATTACTGTCACAAAAAGAATTTCCTTCATCGAGACATCAAGTGCTCCAACATTTTACTGAACAACAGGTAAAACCTAGAGATCTCTCCAAGCTCTTTGCCCTGGGTTTAGCTGTGAGCACCCAGTGCTCTCCTCACCTGGGTGAGAAGAATTTTGTCCATAATTACAGCCAAATGTCTGAATATCCACCTAAAAAAACTCTCTGGGACATTGACCTGTTGGGAAGGGTTTGTGATACAGGTGACACTGAATTAGAATTCTTCTCACTGAATTATTTGTGCTTTTTTATTGTTTTTTAAATTTGTATTTCTTTGAAGCATTCTGTCAGAAGTGGGGAGTTAAGCCTGGCATATCCAGCAGTAATTCTTGCAAATGTGGCTTTGTGAGGCTTTTCTGCTGTAAGGAGAGGTTTCCTCATTCTTTAACTGGGGTTTAAGTAGGAGTTTGGTTTTGATGGGTCCCTTACAGCTCAGTACATTCCATAATTCTGTGTTTTTAACCAGGGGCTGTTTTTTTATCTTTCAGTGGGCAGATCAAACTTGCAGATTTTGGGCTCGCCCGACTCTACAGCTCAGAGGAGAGGTGAGGAAGGGGAGAGGGTTTATCTGGGTGGGATGAGCTTCTTTTCTTCTCAGTTATCCACATAATCCTTCCCTTGGGAGTCCTAACAAATCATTATCAGTGGTATCATCCAGCTCCAGCTGTTGGAAAGATACACTCCTGGCTGGTGTTAATGACTTTTTGTTGGAAGAGCAGCCCAGAAGGAGCCAAAACTTGACTCTGACCTACCCTGGAGCAGGTTTTTCTCCAAGATCAATCACCATTCAGTGATATCAGTCTGTTTAAGGTCAGGGATTTTCAGTCTTGGGTACCTACAAGTCCTAATTCCTCTAAAATCCATGGTGGCTATTTTTAACTCTCCTGGTGCTCTGGAAGTGCAGACACTTGAAACTCCCCTGTGCTGTCACCAACAGCTGTAAGTGCAGCTGGGGAAAATGAACAGTTTTTCAGGGTTTTGTGGCTTTGGGGATGAATTTTTATTTGTGTTTTTTCTTGCTTTGCAGCCGTCCCTACACCAACAAAGTCATCACGTTGTGGTACCGACCCCCAGAGCTGCTGCTGGGGGAGGAGCGTTACACCCCTGCCATCGACGTGTGGAGCTGTGGGTGAGTCCTGCTCTGCTCCCCTGCCTCTGCAGCACCTCCTGAGCATTCCCAGGGAGCTGCTCCTTCATCTGTGCCAGTTCCCACAGCTGGATGTGTCCCAGCCATGCAGTGTGTTAGGATGAGGCAGGAATACCTCACAGTGCTTTGCTGTGAAAAGTTGGGCTGTGTCCCCTCAGTAAAACCACTCAGTAAAAACTCCTAGAATGAGGTTTTCCTTGATTTTGAAATGAGAAAGGGTAAAGAATAGAATTTTCACTATTAAAAATGCAAACCAACCTGATATTGATGTACCCTTGAGATCAGGAGGGGTGACACATTTGCCCTGTGCTGCTCACTCCTTCAATGTGTCTTTTAGAGAATTTTTCTCTAAACTCATTAAGTTGCTGTTTGCCACTGATTTTTTTTTTTTTTTCTTTTAACTAAAACATTTTTAAGTAGAGATTTCCGATTTCAGGAAGTTTCAGTTTCTGTTTCCTGGGGAACAGGAGTCTGGGCAGTTCAACCACAAAGATGGAACATTTTCCCAAGTGATTCAGAAGCAGAGACTGGAGGATTCAGCAGCAGAACTGAGGCTGGATTCCCCAGAGTGTGCACGTCCCACTGGGATGTTCCCAGCTAAACTTCAGCAGGGTTTATAACACAAAGAGAGGTTGGGAAAACCAGTAATTAATTCATAATTACTGACTGTGAAGCCCAGTTGCTGCTCAGTTCCTGTTCCACATGCGTGGGGGGTTGTTCCCATTCCAGTTCCTGCATCCCCCCAGCCTACTTCTGGCACCAATTCCTGGTGGCTTAAGGAGAGATATTGAGGAGTCAGAGGTGCTCCTCTCTCCTCTCCTTCCCTCCCAGCTGCACAAGAGCTGAGTGTGTGCACAAACCCAGCTCCTCTGCTGGCCCTGACACCCACAGGCAGCTGGGGATGGCTTGGACCAGCAGAGGGAAGTTAAAAATCCAACCAAAAGCTGAACCTGGAGGAAACGAGAGCTGCGGCTCTTTCTCTTGTCACACTGACACATCCTCCTTTCCCTGCAAAGAGTTAACGTGTCAGGGGCTTCCTGCACGGAGCAGCCACTTGCAGGAGGTGATTCCCAGGAGCCCAGGGCTGGGGACTCTGTACACACAGGTCACTTTGTCACTACAAGCCCCGATGCAAATCACCCTCCTCAGGCAAAGCTGCTCCCCGGCACAAACGCCGCCGTGTTCAGACGCTCATCCCCAGGGTTTGGTGTCGTGACCTCTTTGCTTTTCCTCCTTCCAGCTGTATCCTCGGGGAACTGTTTACAAAGAAGCCTATTTTTCAAGCCAATCTGGAACTGGCTCAGCTTGAATTAATCAGGTAAAGCTTTGCACACGCATGTCTGTGAGGGGAGGTGCTGCAGGAGCTGCTCGTGCACACAGGCAGCGAGTTAGGAGAGCTCTTGTTGTCTAACCTGCCTGGAAAACAGGGCCAGGAATGCCTGGGAATGCAGATGGGAATAGTCAGCTGTCCACACCTACATCAGGTGTGTGGTTGATGATTTATGTGCCCTTTCCAAAAATCACATAATCAGGTTGCCCTGATTTATGTGATTTTTGGACTCAGCAAACCTTGCTGTTTGCTGAGTCCAAAAATCACAAATCTGAATTACTTCTCACACTGAGAATTTTAATCCTGGAATGGTTTGGGATGGAAGGGACCTTAAAGCCAATCCAGTGCCACCCCTGACATGGACAGGGACACCTTCCACTGTCCCAAGGGTGCTCCAAACCCTGTTCAACCTGGCCTTGGATACTTCCAGGGGTGTAAAGTCCACAGCCTCTGTGGGTGCCAGGGCCTCACCACCCTTATTGTAAAAATACTAAAATTTAGTGAGTTTGAAAAGTATAAAGTAAGAAACATTAAGATTTTAAAATTCAGCAGTAAGAAAAAAAGCATTTCATTATTTTGAACAGTTTATAAACTCAAGCTCAACATTCCCTTCTTCCTGATACCTCCTTTTTTAACACCTCCTCTGAGCTATGCCCAGCCCTGCATTATTCCTGCAGCGGGGTTGCTTAGGGAAGGTGTTTTCCCTGGGGTTGGTGACTCTGTGCTCCTCCTGGCTGAATTCCACCTGGCTGACTGTGCTTCCCTGCTCCCCAGCCGGCTCTGTGGGAGCCCCTGCCCAGCAGTGTGGCCAGATGTCATCAAGCTGCCCTACTTCAACACTATGAAGCCCAAGAAGCAATACCGGCGGCGCCTGCGCGAGGAGTTCTCCTTGTGAGTCGGGCTGAGCTCTCTGTGCCCTCTCCAAACACCTCACCCACCTCCAGAGAGGTTCCCTGGGGCTGGGGGCTGCACTGGGAGCTCTCCTGGAAGTGTGTGGCACCTTCAGGGGGATGTTCTCCTGGGCAGGTTGTGGGGAATCTCATGGGAGTTGTGGCAGAAATGCTTTTCATAAATGGCAAAAATCAGAGTGGAAATGTCATGGAATATCCTCAGCTGGAAGGGACCCACAGGGGATCGTCCAGTGCAGCTCCTGGCCCTGCACAGACACCCCAAAAATCCCATCCTGTCCCTGAGAGCATTGTCCAAACCCTCCTGGAGCTCTGGCAGCCTCGGGGCTGTGCCCATTCCCTGGGGAGCAGTTCCAGTGCCTGAGCACCCTCTGGGGAACCAAAATTCCAACAAAAACCTTTCCCAAAATGCAACCTAAACCTCCCAGGCACAGCTCCAGCCACTCCCCACACCTGATACCTGCCCTGCTGGTGCCTTTGAGCTGCTGCATCACGAGCAATGAATGTGTGGATTCCCCATAGACCTGAGGTGTCCTTCTGACACTGAGCTTTTCCACACGTTTTCCATGAACTCATCCATGATTCCCACTCTCCCCACAGCATTCCCTCGTCTGCCCTGGACCTGCTGGACCACATGCTGACGCTGGACCCTGGCAAACGCTGCACAGCAGAGCAGGCCCTGCACAGTGACTTCCTGAAGGACGTTGACCTCAGCAAAATGGCACCTCCAGAGTAAGTCCCAGCTGCCATCCCCCTCTGTCAGCTTTGGGAAGGAGATAAGGTGTTTTTTTCAGTCAAAATCATCATTTCTAGGTTCTTCTCTCTGCTCTTTTATTTGGTCATGTGGTTGAGCAAATGGATTTTTCTGTGTGTTGGTTTTCTGCCTGATAGCAGAGGTTTAATGTTTGTGAGATGCTCTAAAGCTCTGCTGGAAGACGTGCAGGAGTAGGTGTAGCACATCCCTGTCTCTGCCCTGCAGAACTACTCAGGCCTCATTAAGGCTCTGTGTTAATTGACTGCCAGGGTTGAGCAGTGTCACTCAATTTTCTCCCACTCCAATCAAGCAGATGATAAAGCTATGACTGGTTTGTGTGAGAATGCAGCCACAGCTTCTGAGATCCCTGTTTGCTCCAGTGTTTCTCAAGGAAGGGCCTTTCCTAACACTCCCAGAGTTTGGGGACTTGCACTCACTGGTTTTGTGTTTCCTGCAGTGAGATCCCAGCACGTTCAGGGATGAGATCCCAGTGCAAAGTAAATTATTTTTACACTGCCTTTCCTGGCTGTAGGACCTGCCCCTTCCTGTGATGGTTTGGCTGCAGTCAGGGATTGTGGAACCCCAGGATGGTTTAAAACTCATCCAGTCCCACCCCTTTCACTATCCCAGGCTGCTCCAACCTGGCCTTGAACACTTCCCAGCTTCTCTGGAAATCCATTCCAGCCCTTCAGCACCCTCACAGGGAGGAATTTCTTCCCAATATCCCTTCCTGAGTCCATTTCTCCATCTGTAAAAGTGGAACAACATTGCATGGATCTACAAAGCTGCACCATGGAATGGTTTGGGTGGGAAGAGACCTTAAATCCCACCCAGTGCCACCCCTGGGACACCTTCCACCATCCCAGGTAGCTCCAAACCCCTGGGACACCTTCCACCATCCCAGGTAGCTCCAAACCTGGGACACCTTCCACCATCCCAGGTAGCTCCAAACCCCTGGGACACCTTCCACCATCCCAGGTAGCTCCAAACCTGGGACACCTTCCACCATCCCAGGTAGCTCCAAACCCCTGGGACACTTTCCACCATCCCAGGTAACTCCAAACCCCTGGGACACCTTCCACCATCCCAGGTGGCTCCAAACCTGGGACACTTTGCACCATCCCAGATAGCTCCAAACCTGGGACACCTTCCACCATCCCAGGTGGCTCCAAACCCCTGGGACACCTTCTGCCATCCCAGGTAGCTCCAAACCTCTGGGACACTTTCCACCATCCCAGGTAGCTCCAAAGCCTTGGGACACCTTCCACCATCCCAGATAGCTCCAAAGCCTTGGGACACCTTCCACCATCCCAGGTAGCTCCAAACCTGGGACACTTTCCACCATCCCAGGTAGCTCCAAACCCCTGGGACACTTTGCACCATCCCAGGTAGCTCCAAACCCTTAGGACATCTTCCACCATCCCAGGTAGCTCCAAAGCCTTGGGACACCTTCCACCATCCCAGGTGGCTCCAAACTGGGACACTTTGCACCATCCCAGGTAGCTCCAAACCCCTGGGACACCTTCCACCATCCCAGGTAGCTCCAAACCCTTGGGACACTTTCCACCATCCCAGGTAACTCCAAACCCCTTGGACACCTTCCACCATCCCAGGTAGCTCCAAAGCCTTGGGACACTTTGCACCATCCCAGGTGGCTCCAAAGCTTTGGGACACCTTCCACCATCCCAGGTAGCTCCAAAGCCTTGGGACACTTTCCACCATCCCAGGTGGCTCCAAATTGGGACACTTTGCACCATCCCAGGTAGCTCCAAACCCCATCCCACCTGGCCTTGGACACTTCCAGGGATCCAGGGGCAACCACAGCTTCTCTGAGCAGCCCCATCTGTGGGTTTTGATGATTTCCTTGGTGTCCCTGCCCTGTTTTTCACTCATTTCTCTCTTGCAGCCTCCCCCACTGGCAGGATTGCCACGAGCTGTGGAGCAAGAAGCGGCGGCGGCAGCGGCAGAGCGGGATGGCCGTGGAGGAGCCTCCGGTATCAAAAGTTTCTCGGAAAGAAACTACCTCTGTTACAAGCACAGACACTGTGAAAAACAACAACAACAGCAGTCCTGTGCCCCCCCAGCCTGCCCAGCTCAAAGCAGAGCCTGGTGCTGCAGATGCAGTAGGTCAGTGCCCACCTGGGTGTGGAAAAGGTTCCCCCGGTGTGTTCACTCCCTGGGTGTGGGAGGTTTGTGTCTGTGTTAAAGCCAGTCTGGTTCTTTCACCTCTAATTCTGCAGAAAGGGCATTCCAGGCTCTTCCTGTCCTCATTTCTTTTTATTTTTTTTTTTTTTTCTCTTCTCTCTGCTGTGAAGACGCAGAAGGTTCTGTCTGGTCTTCAGAAGTCGCTGATGAGCTGACTGTGAATTTGTTCTGAGCTGTGTTATTAGTTCTAAAAGAGGCTGAATGATGAAAGGAGTCGTTGAGTCACTTCAGCCAGTGGAGGAACAAATCCTAGGAATCATAGCCTGGAAGGTGGAGCCGTGTCCAGGGTGTACAAATGAGCTGAAGTTTGATCTTGATGATACAATATATGAAAATCAGGTGTGGGAAGTGTCAGGCTGGTGGACAAAAATGAACATTATTGCACTTTGCTGCAGCAAAGGTCATCCAGACTGGCAGGACCTGGACTTGTGCACTGTTCCAAGCAGTGACCAACTCCCCTGTGCCCAGAAAATATTTGAAAGGGGGAGGAATGTGGATTTACACAAAGCTGCCCTGATTGTTGTGTGGAAGCCTTACAAAAACCCAGATATGGGCTAAGGCTTCCTTTGTGTCCAATGCTGTGCTGACAAGTAACGAGGAAGACAGTTCTTGCTCCAGGGAATGCACAATCCATGTGTTCAGTGAAACATGGCAGATGGACAAAAGGTGGTGCTTGGATTAACAAACAGCTGGGAAAAGAAATGTCCCATTCTCCATTGCCTACCAGCAAGAGAAGCTCCATTTTAAGCTGCTGAAACCAAACCCTTTGCACCCTTATTCCCAAAAAGTTCCAGCGTCACTGTCGGTGTGAAGGGACACCCTTGTCACTTGTCATTGGGCTGTGAAGGGAGGTGATGCCACTCCCAGGATGTATTTTAGGATAACCTGGATCCTTGCAGGTCAGGACAGAGTCCTGTGATCCCAGGCCAGCTCCCAGCAAGGAATTGCCTTCTGTTTGACCTAATTCCTTGTGCTGTGTCAGGGAACACGCCCTTCCTGCATCCCAAAGAGCAGCTCAGCCTCATCCTGGGAAACATTCCCGGTGCAGGAGGGAAGGATTGGGATCCATGGGAAGCTCAGGAGGGGCCAGGCTGTGATTGCCCTGCTGGGCTTCCATTGCCATGCTCATCCATTTCCCCTCCAGCACAGCCTGATATCCTTGGGATGCCCCAAACCTGGGAATGGGGCAGTTTGTCCTGGCTGAGCTGATGTGAGCAGCAGGCAGGTGTGCCGTGCTGTGGGGGAGCTGTGGGGGCAGTGCAGCAGCAGCTCTGTGGGTGCAGTGTGTGTGCAGTACCACGGGGTGCTGCTGCCGTGCTGCCAGAGCTGGGGCTGGCCCTGCATCCCAAAATCCTCCTCATGGAGCATCCCTGCCTTCCTGGGGACATGGACAGGGGGTGTTCAGGGGCTGTGGGACATGGAGAAGGGGTCTGCAGTGCTCGGGGATGTGGAGAAGGGGTCTGCAGTGCTGGGGGATGTGGAAAAGTCATGTTCAGTGCTGTGGGACATGGAAAAGGGGTGTTCGTTGCTGTGGGATGTGGATCATGGCTGTGACACATGGAGAACGGGTGTTCCTGGCTATGGGATGTAGAAAAGGAGCTTTCAGTGCTGTGGGATGTGGAGAAGGGGTCTGCAGTGCTGTGGGATGTGGATAAGGGATGTTCCTTACTGTGGGATGTGAATCACAGTTGTGGGATGTGGAGAAGGGGTGTTCTGGCTATGGGATGTAGAAATGGGGCGTTCAATGCTGTGGGATGTGAAGATAGGATGTTCAGTGCTGTGGGACTTGGAGAAGGGGTCTGCAGTGCTGTGGGACATGGAGAAGGGGTGTTCGTTGCTGTGGGCTGTGGATCATGGCTGTGACACATGGAGAAGGGCTGTTCCTGTCTATGGGATGTAGAGAAGGGGGTGTTCAGGTGCTGTGGGACATGGAAAAGGGGTCTGCAGTGCTGGGGGATGTGGATCACAGCTGTGGGATGTGGAGAAGGGGCGTTCTGGCTATGGGATGTAGAAGAGGGGCGTTCAATGCTGTGGGATATGGAGACGGGATGTTCAGTGCTGTGGGACTTGGAGAAGGGCTGTTCATTGCTGTGGGATGTGAAGACAGGATGTTGTTCAGTGCTGTGGGATATGGAGAGGGGGTGTTCAGTGCTGTGGGACATGGAGAAAAGATGCTCCTTGGCTGTCAGATGTGGCTCGTGGCTCTAGGATGTGGAGAAGGGGTATTTATTGCTGTGGGATGTAGATCATGGCTCTGGGACACAGGGAAGTGATGTTCCTTTCTATGGGACGTGGAGAAGGGCTGTTCATTGCTGCGGGATTTGGGTCATGGCTGTGGGACATGGGGCAGGGCTGTTCATGGCTGTGGGACATGGAGAAGGGCCATTCCCTGGCTATGGGACATGGGAAAGGGCTGTTCACTGCTGTGGAATGTGGGGAAGGGCTATTCCCTGGCTATGGGACGTGGAGAAGGGCTGTTCATGGCTGTGGGACGTGGAGAAGGGCTGTTCATTGCTCTGGGACATGGGTCAGGGCTGTTCATGGCTGTGGGACATGGATCATTGTTGTAGGACATGGAGAAGGGCTGTTCATTGCTGTGGGATGTGGCTCATGGCTGTGGGACATGGAGGAGGGCTATTCCCTGGCTATGGGACATGGAGAAGGGCTGTTCATTGCTGTGGGACATGGATCATTGCTGTGGGACATGGAAAAGGGCTGTTCCCTGGCTATGGGACATAGAGAAGGGCTGTTTGTGGCTGTGGGACATGGATCATGGCTGTGGGACATGGAGAAGGGCTGTTGATGGCTGTGGGATGTGGGGCAGGGCTGTTCATTGCTGTGGGACATGGCTCATGGCTGTAGGACATGGAGAAGGGCTATTCCCTGGCTATGGGACATGGGGCAAGGCTGTTCATTGCTGTGGGATGTGAGGAAGGGCTGTTCATTGCTGTGGGACATGGAGAAGGGCTGTTCATAGCTGTGGGATTTGGGTCATGGCTGTGGGACATGGGGCAGGGCTGTTCACTGCTGTGGGATGTGGGGAAGAGCTGTTCATTGCTGTGGGACATGGATCATGGCTGTGGGACATGGGGCAGGGCTGTTCATGGCTGTGGGACATGGAGAAGGGCTGTTCCTTGCTCTGGGACATGGATCATGGCTGTTCATTACCACCTGCAATACCAAAACCCCAAACCTCACCTCCCCTCTGGCTCTCCCCATGTATCCCACAGGCCTGGGCGACATCACCCAGCAGCTGAACCAGAGCGAGCTGGCCGTGCTCCTGAACCTGCTGCAGAGCCAGACCGACCTGAGCGTGCCGCAGATGGCCCAGCTGCTCAACGTCCACTCCAACCCCGAGATGCAGCAGCAGCTGGAGGCTCTCAACCAATCCATCACGGCCCTGACCGAGGCCACGGCGCAGCACCACGAGCCCCCGGCGGCGGCGGAGGAAGCGCTGGAGGAGCCGCCCGCGGAGGCACCGGAGGAGCAGCAGACTCCGGATGCAGCCAGCGCTCAGGGAGACATGCAGAACGTGCTGGCAGTTCTGCTCAGTCAGCTCATGAAGAGCCAGGAGCCTGGGATAACCCTGGAGGAAAGCAACGGGGAGAAGAGCAACGAGCAGCGGGGAGCCAGGAAAACCCC
Source organism: Acrocephalus scirpaceus scirpaceus (assembly GCA_910950805.1). Lineage (NCBI taxonomy): Eukaryota > Metazoa > Chordata > Aves > Passeriformes > Sylviidae > Acrocephalus > Acrocephalus scirpaceus. Next base: position 4,310,034 of record OU383798.1, on the reverse strand, counting down.
GACGAGGCATCCCGAGGAGAGCACAGGTAAATAAATGCACCTGGGTGTGTGAGAAGTGAGAGCATCCCAGCCAGTGCTGCTGCTGCAGCTGCAGCCAGGAGGGAGAGCTTGGAGTGTTGGGAGAGAGGCAGCAGGGAGGAGGGAAGGGGGTAGGATGTGCTTGGACATGAGGAGAAAAGAGCCTGACCTATCCCTGCGGTAAGTGCTGGACTGCTCAGGAGGTTGAAGAGCTGCAAACAGGCAAACATTACCCTAAAATCCATGAGTGCTCCACTGTGAGTGGGCCAGTGAAGGTGAATTGGAGGTTTTGGGGTTTGCCCAAAAATGTAAGAGAAGTTTGGAGGGTCAGTTCTTCCTCAACCCCCCCCCCAGCAATCAGTTTGTACATCCAGGGAGGTTTTTTGCACAGGATGCTGCTGCATCTCTGCATTTTTTCCCAGCTCTTTTTCACCATCCCCTCCCTGACCTCTTAAAACAATTAATAAATAAATAAACCTGCAGAGATGATTTTAAAGAGCTGAAATAGTGGTGAGTTCTGAAGGGAAGGATAGTGGCAGCTGTGTAGGTAAAACCTGAACACCCACAAATGCCTGGTTCTAGCTGGAGCTGATTTTTGAACCCTAAAACTCAGCAACCCCTGAAGCTGAACCAAACCGCTGCTTCTTATAGTGAGAATTTAGAAAAAAAAAAAACCCTGCTTGTATCAGTGAGCTCTCGGATTTCCTTTCCAAAGGTGAGTGTAAATGTCTCCATGTCTTTTTTTTTTTTTTTGTTTCTGTTGATTTTTTGAATTTATTAGCAACAGCCTGTGACGACCTCACCAAATTGTAGAAGCGCCTCCTGAGTTTGTCTCAGACTCTCCGGGGAGCCTGTTTTGGCCCGATCCCACCTCCTGCAATGTAGCTGAACGTGCTGTGTTCTCGTGCCTTCAACACCCGCCCACCACGAGCCAGTTGTGATCGTGCTTTTTATTTTTTTTTTCTTTTATTTTTTTTTTTCTCCTCCTTTTTTTCTTTTTTTTTTTTTTTTTTGTTGTTGTTGTTGCCCTAGTCCTGGAAGATAACTAGGTTACTGTAGAGCAGATGGAATTCGATGCCGTTGTTCTCTGTTGATAATTCTTTGGAATGATTTTGCTGTCCCCCCAGATCAGCTTGGCTTTACAAATTTTACCTGAAGATTGTTTTTTTTTGTTTTGGTTTTGTTTTTTTTTTTTCGTTGTTGTTTTATTTTTCTGGATTTCAATACAATCTAGTTTTCAAAGTGGACTGACGGATACGGGTGGAGGGGTGGTCCTGGAAGACTACTGGTTTTCACAATAAAGTTTGACCTTTTTAATAACCAGTTTTGCCAATGTTTTGAGGATCTGATTCCAACAAAGGTGTCCGTGGGGCTCTGCCATCGCCAGGAATTCCTGGTGGGGAAGAGGGAGAGGAGGAGGAGGAGGCAGCTCAGGTGTGTTGCTCCAGAGGAGGCAGGGCTGGGTTTGGGAGTGAAGCAGGTGTTGGGAGCAGGTTGTGTCCCCTCCCTGCAGTGCTGTCACCTGCTGGGTGTCACCTGCAGAGGTGGCACTGCCTCGGGAGGGGCAGTGCTCTGCTCCCTCTCCCACCTCCCAGCCAGGCCCTTTTGTCCTTCCTCAGCCTCACAGGCTGGGATAGAGCAGGGGGGGCTGGGGGTGACCGAGCTTTGTTCTTCCAGGAGGGAAACAAATCCTGATTTGGGAGGAAATCCGGGGTGAAGGGGCAGGGGGGAGGAGGCAGAAGGTTTTTCTCATACTCAGGACTGTCCGTATGCTCGTGCAAATATTCGGGGAGGGGCGAGCTTGTTTTAAATTCTGTTGGCAAGGTCGGGCAGCGGGGCTGGGGTGGGTGGGAGAGGGGCAGGATTTGGGTGCCCTGCTGCCCTCGGGGTGCCGTGGGGGCACTCAGGGGTTGGCATCTGTGTGCTGGGCTCGGGTTTGTGTCTGTCCAACCCAGCCACGCTCCGTGAGCCGGAGCCGCGTCCCTCTGGCAGCGGGGAGGGAGCGCGGGCTGGCGTGTGGCTCCACATCTGCCTCCTGCTCGGAATTAGCCTTTGATCCGGGAGCAGGAATTCCCTGCACGGGTGCCCAGGTGTTAGGACAGCTGTTACCGGCGAGTTGGGTGCGCGGGGAGCCGGGGCAGTGCTGAAAGCGTTAATGAACAATTGTTAATGAACGTTGATCTCCCAACCAGCGTTCACACTCTTCCCTCTCCGCCTCTTCCCAGAGCATCCCAGAGCGGGGCGGCTTCGGCAGGGATTGGTTTGATTTGCTTAGAAAGAAAAAAAAAAAAAAAAAAAAAAGTCTTTGTGTCTGTTTAAAAACGGTGTTTAAAAGAAGTCACCCTTCCACAGCGTGTCCTCCTGGCATTGTCCCACCAGAGAAGAGACCCCCCGAGCCCCCCGGACCGCCGCCGCCTCCTCCCGTGCCCCAGGGCGATCTCTGCGGTGCAGCCCAGGAGTTGAACCCGGCCGTGACGGCTGCGCTGCTCCAGCTCCTTTCCCAGCCCGACCCGGAGCCTCTCGGCCACACCTCGCAGGAGCCGCCGGCCCCGCCAGCCCCGGACTACGGCCGCTCCCACCCCGCCAGGACTTACAGCACCGACAGCTCCGAGGGGGGATTCGGTGCCGAGGAGCTCAATCCGGGTCAGACTCTTCTAGAACCTTCTGCCCAACCTTTGGGGAAAAGCAGGACCTTCTTAGGCTCCGTGAGCCACCTCGGGGAGAGCAGCAGCTACCAGGGCACGGGCTCGGTGCAGTTCCCGGGGGATCAGGACCTGCGCTTCGCCAGAGTGCCCGGCGCCATCCACTCGCTGGGGCAATCCTTCACCAAATCCGAGGGGAGCAACAACAACAACAACGTGCTGGTACATCCAGAGGCCAAACTGCAAAGTTACGGCGAGTTAGGGCCGGGAACAGGCGGTTCCAGTGGGGCAGGAGCAGCTCACAGCTGGGGTGCCCCGACCCAGGCACCGTCCTCCTATGGGAAGACGTTCCGAGGGCCTGGCCGAGTGCCTCCACGGGGGGGCCGGGGCAGGGGGGTTCCCTACTGAGATTCCCCCTTGCCTCTCTCCTCCTTTAGCCACAGGACTTGATTATTATTTTTTTTTTAATTTTTTTTTTAATTTTTTTTTAATTTTTTTTTTTAATTTTTTTGGCCAGAGTAAGGTCTCGTCCGCATTTCAGCTGCTGCAGAGTTCCCTGAGCATCCCTCCCCTCGCTCAGGAGCTGCCAGAGGGTCTCCACTGGCTTCCCGTGCTTGGTTAGTGATAAAAATAATGCAAACTGAGCCAGGAGGGGAGGGGATTGATGGAAAAGTAAGAATGGAAGGAAGAAAAAATTAAAAAAAAAAAAGAAAAAATGCTGTTTCCCCAAGCTGGGCACCAGATTTGCTGGTGGGTCAGGGAGGGCTGAGGGGAGGCTGCTTCCCAAAGCAATTTTCTTGTTGTTGTTTTGTTTGTTTTCCCCGTTTCCTTAAGAAAAAAACAAAAATAATTTTAAAAAAGGGGAATTTATTGATGCAGAGGCACCTGGATGGGTTATCCCAGCAGTGGGGAGCTGGGATGTGACACTGGTTGTGTTCAGTTTATCTGATGTTGCTTTCTTTCCATAAAACATCCAGTTTTCCCTCTGCTCCAGGGCCAGTCCTGTCCCCTGGGACAGCAGCCTTAGTACATTGATTTTTGGGAAGGGTCTCTGGGTGTTGAATCCCTCCTGCTATAACCTGGCAGTGGGATTTTCTTTTTTTTTTTTTGTCTTTTTATTTTGATTTTTTAAATTTTTTTAAGAGCCGAGGAGAACACCTCCCTGAAAAACTGGGATTTCTGTTCACTTGTAACTTCCAGAACACTTCAGGAATTAAAAAAAAAAAAAAAAAAGGGAACAAAAATCCCAACACCTGGTGGGATTTGCCACCAGCTGGGAGTGATTTGTCCCCGGAATCCTGGGCTGGTGCTGCCCATCCTGCCAAGGTCGGTCACATCTCAGCCCTTTGAGCTTTTCCAGGTGTTCCTGTGTCATTCCCACGAGCATATTTCTATTTTTGTTGTTGTCAAGGAAATATTTACGATGGATTTTCTCCTCCCACAGACCCTTGCGCTGTTCATTTCAATGAGACTTAAAAAGAGATGAATAAAACAAAGGTACCTATTTATCAGCTTTTTTTTTTTTTTCCCCTCCCTGAGTAGGCCTTTCCTATGGAAAACATTTAATTTTAGAGCCAACAGTGCTGGAGTGTTAAAGGGGAAGAGAATTTTGGGGTGGGCCAAGAGACCTTCTTGCTACTAACAGGATTTAATTTCTTTTTTTATACAGAGAGATAAATTTAAATAAATTGCACCTGAACAGGTGATACTTCTCCACCTGGGGGGAGATCCTGCCTTACCCAGCTTTGCCGTGGGAGGAAGGAAGGGAGAGAAATGAAATATAGAGATATATTTTTTATTTTTATTTGCTGGTGATGTGCAGGGACCCAGCACTGAGGAGCGACGCCGTTTGCAGAATTCCCACTGGAAATTTGTAGAGTTTGGGAATTTTTTTTGGTTGTTATTGGTTTGTTAATTTTTTTTTTAACTTAGTTCATGCCTGATGTGCAGAGAGGAAAAAAAAGAGAAATTCTTTGAGACACAGAGTGCACTGAACCCACCAAGGGCCTTCAGGGGGATTTAATTTCTTTATTTTCCCTTTTCCCAGCACCAGCTCCAGGCTGCCATGGAGCTGCTGCTGTTCCTTTTCTTCCCAATCCCATCCTCTTTGCAAGGAAAACTCAGATTCCTGTGCTGAATCCTCTTAGGAAGCCGCTGCCTATTTATTGTCTCTCCAAACTGGCACATTCCCAGGAAAACTGCCAGGAATGGGAACGGGAATGGGAACGAGGCGTCCTCCACCTCCTGCTCCTCGTGGTGGTGTCGTGCCGGCTTTGGGGCCCCAGTTTGGGGTGGCTTGTCCCAGTTTAGGGGTCACTGGTCCCAGTTTAGGGGTCGCTAATCCCAGTTTAGGGGTCACTAGTCCTAGTTTGGGGTGGTTTGTCCCAGTTTAGGGGTTGCTAATCCCAGTTTAGGGGTCACTAGTCCCAGTTTAGGGGTCACTAGTCCCAGTTTAGGGGTCACTAGTCCCAGTTTGGGGGTCACTAGTCCCAGTTTGGGGGTCACTAGTCCCAGTTTGGGGTGGCCTCTCCCAGCTGGGTGTCCCCAAGCCTGCTCTGGCACAGCTCCATCTCTTCCAGCAGGGTTGGGCCGTGGCTGCGAGGGCTCCTGTCCCCTGTCCCCTGTCCCCTGTCCCCTGTCCCCTGTCCCCTGTCCCCTGTCCCCTGTCCCTGTCCCCTGTCCCTTGTCCCTGTCCCCTGTCCCTTGTCCCTGTCCCTGTCCCACCTCCAGCGCGGGTTGGACATTCCAGGCATCTCTTCCCTGCCGGTGGCAGCTCCCAGCTGTCCCCAGGGGCTCTGGGGGCTCCTGTGGAAGGTGATTCTGCCATTCTCTTCTCTAAACCCCCGACCTCTCTCCAGGGAGGGATTCATTTTTCCACTCCCAGTGGCTTTTCCTAACTGGTCCCAGCACGAACCTTTCAGCCCCTGCCATGGGATCCCACAGGGTCTGGGGGGATCAGCCTGGCCAGGTCCTGGGGGAGCTGTGGCACCACTCCTTCCTTCCATCACCTCTTATTCTTTTACTTCCCCATCCTTTTATTTTTTTTTCCAAATTTTACCTTTTTTCCAACGCTCTGCACAAAGAAGACAAAAGGATTCCCGGTGTTGGGTGGGATTTGAAAGGATTTAAGGCAGTGCAGTTACAGAGAAGGGGATGAGGGCAGCTCCCCCTTCCTTCCCCCCATCCTGGCTCTGGGTTCAATCCCAAACTCTCCCTCTGTAGCAGTTCCCAGCAGAGAAGCCTCTGGTCAGACTTTTACCTCTCTCCCGAGTTTCCTTTGGAGACCGAGCGCGCCTTTTTTCGGTTGTACCTTTGTCTCTGTACAGATATTTTGTAATATATAAAAAAAAAAAAATTTTTTTTTTCTTTTCGGTTTATAAAAATGGAGAAGTGGAGATTGGAAAATTAAATATTTCCTGTTACTGTATCTTGGTTGCCTTTTTGCTCCGTTGCCTTTGGAATCACACGGTAACTCTCGTGTTTTCCTTGGAAAGCCTTTTATTCCCTCCTGGTGAGAGGGGTGGGATTTGGCATTGCCAGCCTCTGCAAGCCCCCAAATTGCTCTCTCTAATTAAGCTCCAAGCCATCATTAGCCCTGGGTTCCCCCCACTCCAAGGGGTGTTGGTGGGAGATGCCCGAGCTGGAGCAGGGGATGGTTTGGTTAAGGTGAGAATAGGAAACCTGGAGCTGATGGGGAGAGGAATGGGAAAGGGAAGGATTGAGGTTAAGATTTGGCCTGAAATCTTCTCCCCCAGCTCCTGGCAGCCCTTTGGGTGCTGGAGGGGACCCCAGGGTGCCTGGAGGGTTTGGATTGTGCTCCAGCCTGAGCCACGAGGGCAGGGGAGCTGTGCCTGTCTCATCCCTCCCTCCATCCCTGCATCCCCTCCGGGACATTTCTCTGCGCTGCTCCCAACCCCATCGTGGCTCCTGGAGGACTCAGGAGGGTTTATCCCAACCCTCATGAGCCAGGCAGGAATTTGGGATGGTGAGAACCGTGTGGGCCGGAGCTGCTCCCGGCTCGGCCAGACCCTCCCCGAGCTCCGGGGCAGCCGGAGGGGCTGCGGATCCCCAGCCCGTGTCCGTGCCTCCATCCCCGCAGCGCCCGGCCGCCTTCTCCCGTTCCAGCCCCGGCTTTCTCGCTCTCCTTTCGCCTGGTTCCAAGCCCTGCGCTGACACGTCTTAAAATATATCCCTGTGCAGATGT